>CM065817.1:101392730-101458587 GCA_033398695.1 Orobanche coerulescens | reverse complement strand
CGACTAGGCTCATGAAGTTTATTCGGATTTGGATTAAAGGTTCAAGAGGTTCCTAAATGACTAGGCTCATGAAGTTCCTTTGGATTTGGATTAAGGTTCATGAGGTACTTGGCTCATGAAGCTCCACTGAATTAGGATTCAAGTTTCATGAAGTTCCTATAGGACTAGGCTTATGAAGTTCATTTGGATTTGGACTAAAGGTTCATGGAGTTCCTAGAGAACTAGTCCCCATGAAGTTCCTTCGGATTTGGGTTAAAGTTCATGAGGTTCCTAGAGGACTAGGCTCATGAAGTTGCATTGAATTTAGATTCAAGTGTCATGAAGTTCCTAGAGGAGTAGGCTCATGAAGTTCTTTTAGGTTTGGATTAAAGTTTCATGGCCTTCCTAGAGAACTAGGCCACATGAAGTTCCTTCAATTTGGTTTAAAGGTTCATGAGGTTCCTCGATGACTAGGCTCATGAAGTTTATTCGGATTTGGATTAAAGGTTCAAGAGGTTCCTAGACGACTAGGCTCATGAAGTTCCTTTGGATTTGGATTAAGGTTCATGAGGTACTAGGCTCATGAAGCTCCACTGAATTTGGATTCAAGTTTCATGAAGTTCCTAGAGGACTAGGCTTATGAAGTTCATTTGGATTTGGATTAAAGGTTCATGGAGTTCCTAGAGAACTAGGCTCATGAAGTTCCATTGGATTTAGATTTAAGGTTCATGAGTTACTAGGCTCATAAATTTCCATTAAATTTGGATTCAAGTTTCATGAAGTTCCTAGAGGACTAGGCTCATGAAGTTCTTTTAGGTTTAGATTAAAGGTTCATGGCCTTCCTAGAGAACTAGGCCACATGAAGTTCCTTCAATTTGGGTTAATGGTTCATGAGGTTCCTAGACTAGGCTCATGAAGTTTATTCGGATTTGGATTAAAGGTTCAAGAGGTTCCTAAATGACTAGGCTCATGAAGTTCATTTGGATTTGGATTAAGGTTCATGAGGTACTAGGCTCATGAAGCTCACGAATTTGGATTCAAGTTTGATGAAGTTCCTAGAGGACTAGGCTTATGAAGTTCATTTGGATTTGGATTAAAGGTTCATGGAGTTCCTAGAGAACTAGGCTCGTGAAGTTCCTTTGGATTTAAATTTAAGGTTCATGAGTTACTAGACTCATAAATTTCTATTGAATTTGGATTCAAGTTTCATGAAGTTCCTACATGAGTAGGCTCATGAAGTTCATTTGGATTTGCATTAAAGGTTCATGAGGTTACTAAAGGACTACGCTCATGAAGTTCCTTTGAATATCATTTAAGATTCATGAGGTTCCTAGAGGACTAGACTCGAGAAGTTACTTTGGATTTGGATTAAAGGTTCATGAGTTTCCTGGAGGACTAGGCTCATGAAGTTGCATTGAATTTGGATTCAAGTTTCATGAAGTTCCTAGAGGACTAGGCTCATGAAGTTCATTTGGATTTGGATTAAAGGTTCATGGAGTTCCTTGAGAACTAGTCCCCATGAAGTTCCTTCGGATTTGGGTTTAAGTTCATGAGGTTCCTAGACGACTAGGCTCATGAAGTTCCATTGAATTTAGATTCAAGTTTCATGAAGTTCCTAGAGGAGTAGGCTCATGAAGTTCTTTTAGGTTTGGATTAAAGTTTCATGACCTTCCTAGAGAACTAGGCCACATGAAGTCCCTTCAATTTGGATTAAAGGTTCATGAGGTTCCTAGACGACTAGGCCCATGAAGTTTATTCGGATATGGATTAAAGGTTCAAGAGGTTCCTAGACGGCTAGGCTCATGAAGTTCCTTTGGATTTAGATTAAGTTTCATGAGGTACTAGGCTCATGAAGCTCCACTGAATTTGGATTCAAGTTTCATGAAGTTCCTAGAGGACTAGGCTTATGAAGTTCATTTGGATTTGGATTAAAGGTTCATGGAGTTCCTAGAGAACTAGGCTCGTGAAGTTCCTTTGGATTTAGATTTAAGGTTCATGAGTTACTAGGCTCATAAATTTCCATTGAATTTGGATTCAAGTTTCATGAAGTTCCTACATGAGTAGGCTCATGAAGTTCATTTGGATTTGGATTAAAGGTTCATGAGGTTACTAAAGGACTACGCTCATGAAGTTCCTTTGAATATCATTTAAGATTCATGAGGTTCCTAGAGGACTAGACTCGAGAAGTTACTTTGGATTTGGATCAAAGGTTCATGAGTTTCCTAGAGGACTAGGCTCATGAAGTTACATTGAATTTGGATTCAAGTTTCATGAAGTTCCTAGAGGACTAGGCTCATGAAGTTCATTTAGATTTGGATTAAAGGTTCATGGAGTTCCTAGAGAACTAGTCCCCATGAAGTTCCTTCGGATTTAGGTTAAAGTTCATGAGGTTCCTAGACGACTAGGCTCATGAAGTTCCATTGAATTTTGATTCAAGTTTCATGAAGTTCCTAGAGGAGTAGGCTCATGAAGTTCTTTCAGGTTTGGATTAAAGTTTCATGCCCTTCCTAGAGAACTAGGCCACATGAAGTTCCTTCAATTTGGGTTAAAGGTTCATGAGGTTCCTAGACGACTAGGCTCATGAAGTTTATTCGGATTTGGATTAAAGGTTCAAGAGGTTCCTAGACGACTAGGCTCATGAAGTTTCTTTGGATTTGGATTAAGCTTCATGAGGTACTAGGCTCATGAAGCTCCACTGAATTTGGATTCAAGTTTCATGAAGTTCCTAGAGGACTAGGCTTATGAAGTTCATTTGGATTTGGATTAAAGGTTCATGGAGTTCCTAGAGAACTAGACTCATGATGTTCCTTTGGATTTAGATTTAAGGTTCATGAGTTACTAGGCTCATAAATTTCCATTGAATTTAGATTCAAGTTTCATGAAGTTCCTAGAGGACTAGGCTCATGAAGTTCTTTTAGGTTTGGATTAAAGGTTCATGGCCTTCCTAGAGAACTAGGCCACATGAAGTTCCTTCAATTTGGGTTAAAGGTTCATGAGGTTCCTAGAGGACTAGACTCGAGAAGTTACTTTGGATTTGGATTAAAGGTTCATGAGTTTCCTAGAGGACTAGGCTCATGAAGTTGCATTGAATTTGGATTCAAGTTTCATGAAGTTCCTAGAGGACTAGGCTCATGAAGTTTATTCGGATTTGGATTAAAGGTTCAAGAGGTTCCTAGACGACTAGGCTCATGAAGTTCCTTTGGATTTGGATTAAGGTTCATGAGGTACTAGGCTCATGAAGCTCCACTGAATTTGGATTCAAGTTTCATGAAGTTCCTACAGGACTAGGCTTATGAAGTTCATTTGGATTTGGATTAAAGGTTCATGGAGTTCCTAGAGAACTAGGCTCATGAAGTTCCTTTGGATTTAGATTTAGGGTTCATGAGTTATTAGGCTCATAAATTTCCATTGAATTTGGATTCAAGTTTCATGAAGTTCCTAGAGGACTAGGCTCATGAAGTTCTTTTAGGTTTGGATTAAAGGTTCATGGCCTTCCTAGAGAATTAGGCCACATGAAGTTCCTTCAATTTGGGTTAAAGGTTCATGAGGTTCCTTGACGACTAGGCTCATGAAGTTTATTCGGATTTGGATTAAAGGTTCAAGAGGTTCCTAGACGACTAGGCTCATGAAGTTCCTTTGGATTTGGATTAAAGGTTCATGAGTTTCCTAGAGGACTAGGCTCATGAAGTTACATTGAATTTGGATTCAAGTTTCATGAAGTTCCTAGAGGACTAGGCTCATGAAGTTCATTTGGATTTGGATTAAAGGTTCATGGAGTTCCTAGAGAACTAGTCCCCATGAAGTTCCTTCGGATTTGGGTTAAAGTTCATGAGGTTCCTAGATGACTAGGATCATGAAGTTCCATTGAATTTAGATTCAAGTTTCATGAAGTTCCTAGAGGAGTAGGCTCATGAAGTTCTTTTAGGATTGGATTAAAGTTTCATGGCCTTCCTAGAGAACTAGGCCACATGAAGTCCCTTCAATTTGGGTTAAAGGTTCATGAGGTTTCTAGACGACTAGGCTCATGAAGTTTATTCGGATTTGGATTAAAGGTTCAAGAGGTTCCTAAATGACTAGGCTCATGAAGTTCCTTTGGATTTGGATTAAGGTTCATGAGGTACTTGGCTCATGAAGCTCCACTGAATTAGGATTCAAGTTTCATGAAGTTCCTATAGGACTAGGCTTATGAAGTTCATTTGGATTTGGATTAAAGGTTCATGGAGTTCCTAGAGAACTAGTCCCCATGAAGTTCCTTCGGATTTGGGTTAAAGTTCATGAGGTTCCTAGACGACTAGGCTCATGAAGTTGCATTGAATTTAGATTCAAGTGTCATGAAGTTCCTAGAGGAGTAGGCTCATGAAGTTCTTTTAGGTTTGGATTAAAGTTTCATGGCCTTCCTAGAGAACTAGGCCACATGAAGTTCCTTCAATTTGGTTTAAAGGTTCATGAGGTTCCTCGATGACTAGGCTCATGAAGTTTATTCGGATTTGGATTAAAGGTTCAAGAGGTTCCTAGACGACTAGGCTCATGAAGTTCCTTTGGATTTGGATTAAGGTTCATGAGGTACTAGGCTCATGAAGCTCCACTGAATTTGGATTCAAGTTTCATGAAGTTCCTAGAGGACTAGGCTTATGAAGTTCATTTGGATTTGGATTAAAGGTTCATGGAGTTCCTAGAGAACTAGACTCATGAAGTTCCTTTGGATTTAGATTTAAGGTTCATGAGTTACTAGGCTCATAAATTTCCATTGAATTTAGATTCAAGTTTCATGAAGTTCCTAGAGGACTAGGCTCATGAAGTTCTTTTAGGTTTGGATTAAAGGTTCATGGCCTTCCTAGAGAACTAGGCCACATGAAGTTCCTTCAATTTGGGTTAAAGGTTCATGAGGTTCCTAGACGACTAGGCTCATGAAGTTTATTCGGATTTGGATTAAAGGTTCAAGAGGTTCCTAAATGACTAGGCTCATGAAGTTCCTTTGGATTTGGATTAAGGTTCATGAGGTACTTGGCTCATGAAGCTCCACTAAATTAGGATTCAAGTTTCATGAAGTTCCTATAGGACTAGGCTTATGAAGTTCATTTGGATTTGGATTAAAGGTTCATGGAGTTCCTAGAGAACTAGTCCCCATGAAGTTCCTTCGGATTTGGGTTAAAGTTCATGAGGTTCCTAGACGACTAGGCTCATGAAGTTGCATTGAATTTAGATTCAAGTGTCATGAAGTTCCTAGAGGAGTAGGCTCATGAAGTTCTTTTAGGTTTGGATTAAAGTTTCATGGCCTTCCTAGAGAACTAGGCCACATGAAGTTCCTTCAATTTGGTTTAAAGGTTCATGAGGTTCCTCGATGACTAGGCTCATGAAGTTTATTCGGATTTGGATTAAAGGTTCAAGAGGTTCCTAGACGACTAGGCTCATGAAGTTCCTTTGGATTTGGATTAAGGTTCATGAGGTACTAGGCTCATGAAGCTCACGAATTTGGATTCAAGTTTCATGAAGTTCCTAGAGGACTAGGCTTATGAAGTTCATTTGGATTTGGATTAAAGGTTCATGGAGTTCCTAGAGAACTAGACTCATGAAGTTCCTTTGGATTTAGATTTAAGGTTCATGAGTTACTAGGCTCATAAATTTCCATTGAATTTAGATTCAAGTTTCATGAAGTTCCTAGAGGACTAGGCTCATGAAGTTCTTTTAGGTTTGGATTAAAGGTTCATGGCCTTCCTAGAGAACTAGGCCACATGAAGTTCCTTCAATTTGGGTTAAAGGTTCATGAGGTTCCTAGACGACTAGGCTCATGAAGTTTATTCGGATTTGGATTAAAGGTTCAAGAGGTTCCTAAATGACTAGGCTCATGAAGTTCCTTTGGATTTGGATTAAGGTTCATGAGGTACTTGGCTCATGAAGCTCCACTGAATTAGGATTCAAGTTTCATGAAGTTCCTATAGGACTAGGCTTATGAAGTTCATTTGGATTTGGATTAAAGGTTCATGGAGTTCCTAGAGAACTAGTCCCCATGAAGTTCCTTCGGATTTGGGTTAAAGTTCATGAGGTTCCTAGACGACTAGGCTCATGAAGTTGCATTGAATTTAGATTCAAGTGTCATGAAGTTCCTAGAGGAGTAGGCTCATGAAGTTCTTTTAGGTTTGGATTAAAGTTTCATGGCCTTCCTAGAGAACTAGGCCACATGAAGTTCCTTCAATTTGGTTTAAAGGTTCATGAGGTTCCTCGATGACTAGGCTCATGAAGTTTATTCGGATTTGGATTAAAGGTTCAAGAGGTTCCTAGACGACTAGGCTCATGAAGTTCCTTTGGATTTGGATTAAGGTTCATGAGGTACTAGGCTCATGAAGCTCCACTGAATTTGGATTCAAGTTTCATGAAGTTCCTTGAGGACTAGGCTTATGAAGTTCATTTGGATTTGGATTAAAGGTTCATAGAGTTCCTAGAGAACTAGGCTCATGAAGTTCCATTGGATTTAGATTTAAGGTTCATGAGTTACTAGGCTCATAAATTTCCATTAAATTTGGATTCAAGTTTCATGAAGTTCCTAGAGGACTAGGCTCATGAAGTTCTTTTAGGTTTAGATTAAAGGTTCATGGCCTTCCTAGAGAACTAGGCCACATGAAGTTCCTTCAATTTGGGTTAATGGTTCATGAGGTTCCTAGACGACTAGGCTCATGAAGTTTATTCGGATTTGGATTAAAGGTTCAAGAGGTTCCTAAATGACTAGGCTCATGAAGTTCATTTGGATTTGGATTAAGGTTCATGAGGTACTAGGCTCATGAAGCTCCACTGAATTTGGATTCAAGTTTGATGAAGTTCCTAGAGGACTAGGCTTATGAAGTTCATTTGGATTTGGATTAAAGGTTCATGGAGTTCCTAGAGAACTAGGCTCGTGAAGTTCCTTTGGATTTAAATTTAAGGTTCATGAGTTACTAGACTCATAAATTTCTATTGAATTTGGATTCAAGTTTCATGAAGTTCCTACATGAGTAGGCTCATGAAGTTCATTTGGATTTGCATTAAAGGTTCATGAGGTTACTAAAGGACTACGCTCATGAAGTTCCTTTGAATATCATTTAAGATTCATGAGGTTCCTAGAGGACTAGACTCGAGCAGTTACTTTGGATTTGGATCAAAGGTTCATGAGTTTCCTAGAGGACTAGGCTCATGAAGTTACATTGAATTTGGATTCAAGTTTCATGAAGTTCCTAGAGGACTAGGCTGATGAAGTTCATTTGGATTTGGATTAAAGGTTCATGGAGTTCCTAGAGAACTAGTCCCCATGAAGTTCCTTCGGATTTAGGTTAAAGTTCATGAGGTTCCTAGACGACTAGGCTCATGAAGTTCCATTGAATTTAGATTCAAGTTTCATGAAGTTCCTAGAGGAGTAGGCTCATGAAGTTCTTTTAGGTTTGGATTAAAGTTTCATGGCCTTCCAAGAGAACTAGGCCACATGAAGTTCCTTCAATTTGGGTTAAAGGTTCATGAGGTTCCTAGACGACTAGGCTCATGAAGTTTATTCGGATTTGGATTAAAGGT
This sequence comes from Orobanche coerulescens, assembly GCA_033398695.1. NCBI lineage: Eukaryota > Viridiplantae > Streptophyta > Magnoliopsida > Lamiales > Orobanchaceae > Orobanche > Orobanche coerulescens. The sequence goes on along the minus strand of CM065817.1, from coordinate 101,451,072 downwards.
TCAAGAGGTTCCTAGACGACTAGGCTCATGAAGTTCCTTTGGATTTGGATTAAGGTTCATGAGGTACTAGGCTCATGAAGCTCCACTGAATTTGGATTCAAGTTTCATGAAGTTCCTAGAGGACTAGGCTTATGACGTTCATTTGGATTTGGATTAAAGGTTCATGGAGTTCCTAGAGAACTAGGCTCATGAAGTTCCTTTGGATTTAGATTTAGGGTTCATGAGTTATTAGGCTCATAAATTTCCATTGAATTTGGATTCAAGTTTCATGAAGTTCCTAGAGGACTAGGCTCATGAAGTTCTTTTAGGTTTGGATTAAAGGTTCATGGCCTTCCTATAGAACTAGGCCACATGAAGTTCCTTCAATTTGGGTTAAAGGTTCATGAGGTTCCTTGACGACTAGGCTCATGAAGTTTATTCGGATTTGGATTAAAGGTTCAAGAGGTTCCTAAATGACTAGGCTCATGAAGTTCATTTGGATTTGGATTAAGGTTCATGAGGTACTAGGCTCATGAAGCTCCACTGAATTTGGATTCAAGTTTGATGAAGTTCCTAGAGGACTAGGCTTATGAAGTTCATTTGGATTTGGATTAAAGGTTCATGGAGTTCCTAGAGAACTAGGCTCGTGAAGTTCCTTTGGATTTAAATTTAAGGTTCATGAGTTACTAGACTCATAAATTTCCATTGAATTTGGATTCAAGTTTCATGAAGTTCCTACATGAGTAGGCTCATGAAGTTCATTTGGATTTGCATTAAAGGTTCATGAGGTTACTAAAGGACTACGCTCATGAAGTTCCTTTGAATATCATTTAAGATTCATGAGGTTCCTAGAGGACTAGACTCGAGAAGTTACTTTGGATTTGGATTAAAGGTTCATGAGTTTCCTAGAGGACTAGGCTCATGAAGTTGCATTGAATTTAGATTCAAGTTTCATGAAGTTCCTAGAGGACTAGGCTCATGAAGTTCATTTGGATTTGGATTAAAGGTTCATGGAGTTCCTTGAGAACTAGTCCCCATGAAGTTCCTTCGGATTTGGGTTAAAGTTCATGAGGTTCCTAGACGACTAGGCTCATGAAGTTCCATTGAATTTAGATTCAAGTTTCATGAAGTTCCTAGAGGAGTAGGCTCATGAAGTTCTTTTAGGTTTGGATTAAAGTTTCATGGCCTTCCTAGAGAACTAGGCCACATGAAGTCCCTTCAATTTGGGTTAAAGTTTCTTGAGGTTCCTACACGACTAGGCCCATGAAGTTTATTCGGATTTGGATTAAAGGTTCAAGAGGTTCCTAGACGACTAGGCTCATGAAGTTCCTTTGGATTTGGATTAAGGTTCATGAGGTACTAGGCTCATAAAGCTCCACTGAATTTGGATTCAAGTTTCATGAAGTTCCTAGAGGACTAGGCTTATGAAGTTCATTTGGATTTGGATTAAAGCTTCATGGAGTTCCTAGAGAACTAGGCTCGTGAAGTTCCTTTGGATTTAGATTAAAGGTTCATGAGTTACTAGGCTCATAAATTTCCATTGAATTTGGATTCAAGTTTCATGAAGTTCCTACATGAGTAGGCTCATGAAGTTCATTTGGATTTGGATTAAAGGTTCATGAGGTTACTAAAGGACTACGCTCATGAAGTTCCTTTGAATATCATTTAAGATTCATGAGGTTACTAGAGGACTAGACTCGAGAAGTTACTTTGGATTTGGATCAAAGGTTCATGAGCTTCCTAGAGGACTAGGCTCATGAAGTTACATTGAATTTGGATTCAAGTTTCATGAAGTTCCTATAGGACTAGGCTTATGAAGTTCATTTGGATTTGGATTAAAGGTTCATGGAGTTCCTAGAGAACTAGTCCCCATGAAGTTCCTTCGGATTTAGTTTAAAGTTCATGAGGTTCCTTGACGACTAGGCTCATGAAGTTCCATTGAATTTAGATTCAAGTTTCATGAAGTTCCTAGAGGAGTAGGCTCATGAAGTTCTTTTAGGTTTGGATTAAAGTTTCATGGCCTTCCTAGAGAACTAGGCCACATGAAGTTCCTTCAATTTGGGTTGAAGGTTCATGAGGTTCCTAGACGACTAGGCTCATGAAGTTTATTCGGATTTGGATTAAAGGTTCAAGAGGTTCCTAGACGACTAGGCTCATGAAGTTCCTTTGGATTTGGATTAAGGTTCATGAGGTACTAGGCTCATGAAGCTCCACTGAATTTGGATTCAAGTTTCATGAAGTTCCTAGAGGACTAGGCTTATGAAGTTCATTTGGATTTGGATTAAAGGTTCATGGAGTTCCTAGAGAAATAGACTCATGAAGTTCCTTTGGATTTAGATTTAAGGTTCATGAGTTACTAGGCTCATAAATTTCCATTGAATTTAGATTCAAGTTTCATGAAGTTCCTAGAGGACTAGGCTCATGAAGTTCTTTTAGGTTTGGATTAAAGGTTCATGGCCTTCCTAGAGAACTAGGCCACATGAAGTTCCTTCAATTTGGGTTAAAGGTTCATGGGGTTCCTAGACGACTAGGCTCATGAAGTTTATTCGGATTTGGATTAAAGGTTCAAGAGGTTCCTAAATGACTAGGCTCATGAAGTTCCTTTGGATTTGGATTAAGGTTCATGAGGTACAAGGCTCATGAAGCTCCACTGAATTAGGATTCAAGTTTCATGAAGTTCCTATAGGGCTAGGCTTATGAAGTTCATTTGGATTTGGATTAAAGGTTCATGGAGTTCCTAGAGAACTAGTCCCCATGAAGTTCCTTCGGATTTGGGTTAACGTTCATGAGGTTCCTAGATGACTAGGCTCATGAAGTTCCATTGAATTTAGATTCAAGTTTCATGAAGTTCCTAGAGGAGTAGGCTCATGAAGTTCTTTTATGTTTGGATTAAAGTTTCATGGCCTTCCTAGAGAACTAGGCCACATGAAGTTCCTTCAATTTGGGTTAAAGGTTCATGAGGTTCCTAGACGACTAGGCTCATGAAGTTTATTCGGATTTGGATTAAAGGTTCAAGAGGTTCCTAGACGACTAGGCTCATGAAGTTCCTTTGGATTCGGATTAAAGGTTCATGTGTTTCCTAGAGGACTAGGCTCATGAAGTTACATTGAATTTGGATTCAAGTTTCATGAAGTTCCTAGAGGACTAGGCTCATGAAGTTCATTTGGATTTGGATTAAAGGTTCATGGAGTTCCTAGAGAACTAGTCCCCATGAAGTTCCTTCGGATTTAGGTTAAATTTCATGAGGTTCCTAGACGACTAGGCTCATGAAGTTCCATTGAATTTAGATTCAAGTTTCATGAAGTTCCTAGAGGAGTAGGCTCATGAAGTTCTTTTAGGTTTGGATTAAAGTTTCATGGCCTTCCTAGAGAACTAGGCCACATGAAGTTCCTTCAATTTGGGTTAAAGGTTCATGAGGTTCCTAGACGACTAGGCTCATGAATTTTATTCGGATTTGGATTAAAGGTTCAAGAGGTTCCTAGACGACTAGGCTCATGAAGTTCCTTTGGATTTGGATTAAGGTTCATGAGGTACTAGGCTCATGAAGCTCCACTGAATTTGGATTCAAGTTTCATGAAGTTCCTAGAGGACTAGGCTTATGAAGTTCATTTGGATTTGGATTAAAGGTTCATGGAGTTCCTAGAGAACTAGACTCATGAAGTTCCTTTGGATTTAGATTTAAGGTTCATGAGTTACTAGGCTCATAAATTTCCATTGAATTTAGATTCAAGTTTCATGAAGTTCTTTTAGGTTTGGATTAAAGGTTCATGGCCTTTCTAGAGAACTAGGCCACATGAAGTTCCTTCAATTTGGGTTAAAGGTTCATGAGGTTCCTAGACGACTAGGCTCATGAAGTTTATTCGGATTTGGATAAAAGGTTCAAGAGGTTCCTAAATGACTAGGCTCATGAAGTTCCTTTGGATTTGGATTAAGGTTCATGAGGTACTAGGCTCATGAAGCTCCACTGAATTAGGATTCAAGTTTTATGAAGTTCCTATAGGGCTAGGCTTATGAAGTTCATTTGGATTTGGATTAAAGGTTCATGGAGTTCTGAGAACTAGTCCCCATGAAGTTCCTTCGGATTTGGGTTAACGTTCATGAGGTTCCTAGACGACTAGGCTCATGAAGTTCCATTGAATTTAGATTCAAGTTTCATGAAGTTCCTAGAGGAGTAGGCTCATGAAGTTCTTTTAGGTTTGGATTAAAGTTTCATGGCCTTCATAGAGAACTAGGCCACATGAAGTTCCTTCAATTTGGGTTAAAGGTTCATGAGGTTCCTAGACGACTAGGCTCATGAAGTTTATTCGGATTTGGATTAAAGGTTCAAGAGGTTCCTAGACGACTAGGCTCATGAAGTTCCTTTGGATTTGGATTAAGGTTCATGAGGTACTAGGCTCATGGAGCTCCACTGAATTTGGATTCAAGTTTCATGAAGTTCCTAGAGGACTAGGCTTATGAAGTTCATTTGGATTTGGATTAAAGGTTCATGGAGTTCCTAGAGAACTAGACTCATGAAGTTCCTTTGGATTTAGATTTAAGGTTCATGAGTTACTAGGCTCATAAATTTCCATTGAATTTGGATTCAAGATTCATGAAGTTCCTAGAGGACTAGGCTCATGAAGTTCGTTTAGGTTTGGATTAAAGGTTCATGGCCTTCCTAGAGAACTAGGCCACATGAAGTTCCTTCAATTTGGGTTAAAGGTTCATGAGGTTCCTAGACGACTAGGCTCATGAAGTTTATTTGGATTTGGATTAAAGGTTCAAGAGGTTCCTAAATGACTAGGCTCATGAAGTTCCTTTGGATTTGGATTAAGGTTCATGAGGTACTAGGCTCATGAAGCTCCACTGAATTAGGATTCAAGTTTCATGAAGTTCCTATAGGGCTAGGCTTATAAAGTTCATTTGGATTTGGATTAAAGGTTCATGGAGTTCCTAGAGAACTAGTCCCCATGAAGTTCCTTCGGATTTGGGTTAACGTTCATGAGGTTCCTAGATGACTAGGCTCATGAAGTTCCATTGAATTTAGATTCAAGTTTCATGAAGTTCCTAGAGGAGTAGGCTCATGAAGTTCTTTTATGTTTGGATTAAAGTTTCATGGACTTCCTAGAGAACTAGGCCACATGAAGTTCCTTCAATTTGGGTTAAAGGTTCATGAGGTTCCTAGACGACTAGGCTCATGAAGTTTATTCGGATTTGGATTAAAGGTTCAAGAGGTTCCTAGACGACTAGGCTCATGAAGTTCCTTTGGATTCGGATTAAAGGTTCATGAGTTTCCTAGAGGACTAGGCTCATGAAGTTACATTGAATTTGGATTCAAGTTTCATGAAGTTCCTAGAGGACTAGGCTCATGAAGTTCATTTGGATTTGGATTAAAGGTTCATGGAGTTCCTAGAGAACTAGTCCCCATGAAGTTCCTTCGGATTTAGGTTAAATTTCATGAGGTTCCTAGACGACTAGGCTCATGAAGTTCCATTGAATTTAGATTCAAGTTTCATGAAGTTCCTAGAGGAGTAGGCTCATGAAGTTCTTTTAGGTTTGGATTAAAGTTTCATGGCCTTCCTAGAGAACTAGGCCACATGAAGTTCCTTCAATTTGGGTTAAAGGTTCATGAGGTTCTTAGACGACTAGGCTCATGAAGTTTATTCGGATTTGGATTAAAGGTTCAAGAGGTTCCTAGACGACTAGGCTCATGAAGTTCCTTTGGATTTGGATTAAGGTTCATGAGGTACTAGGCTCATGAAGCTCCACTGAATTTGGATTCAAGTTTCATGAAGTTCCTAGAGGACTAGACTTATGAAGTTCATTTGGATTTGGATTAAAGGTTCATGGAGTTCCTAGAGAACTAGACTCATGAAGTTCCTTTGGATTTAGATTTAAGGTTCATGAGTTACTAGGCTCATAAATTTCCATTGAATTTAGATTCAAGTTTCATGAAGTTCTTTTAGGTTTGGATTAAAGGTTCATGGCCTTTCTAGAGAACTAGGCCACATGAAGTTCCTTCAATTTGGGTTAAAGGTTCATGAGGTTCCTAGACGACTAGGCTCATGAAGTTTATTCGGATTTGGATTAAAGGTTCAAGAGGTTCCTAAATGACTAGGCTCATGAAGTTCCTTTGGATTTGGATTAAGGTTCATGAGGTACTAGGCTCATGAAGCTCCACTGAATTAGGATTCAAGTTTTATGAAGTTCCTATAGGGCTAGGCTTATGAAGTTCATTTGGATTTGGATTAAAGGTTCATGGAGTTCCTAGAGAACTAGTCCCCATGAAGTTCCTTCGGATTTGGGTTAACGTTCATGAGGTTCCTAGACGACTAGGCTCATGAAGTTCCATTGAATTTAGATTCAAGTTTCATGAAGTTCCTAGAGGAGTAGGCTCATGAAGTTCTTTTAGGTTTGGATTAAAGTTTCATGGCCTTCCTAGAGAACTAGGCCACATGAAGTTCCTTCAATTTGGGTTAAAGGTTCATGAGGTTCCTAGACGACTAGGCTCATGAATTTTATTCGGATTTGGATTAAAGGTTCAAGAGGTTCCTAGACGACTAGGCTCATGAAGTTCCTTTGGATTTGGATTAAGGTTCATGAGGTACTAGGCTCATGAAGCTCCACTGAATTTGGATTCAAGTTTCATGAAGTTCCTAGAGGACTAGGCTTATGAAGTTCATTTGGATTTGGATTAAAGGTTCATGGAGTTCCTAGAGAACTAGACTCATGAAGTTCCTTTGGATTTAGATTTAAGGTTCATGAGTTACTAGGCTCATAAATTTCCATTGAATTTAGATTCAAGTTTCATGAAGTTCTTTTAGGTTTGGATTAAAGGTTCATGGCCTTTCTAGAGAACTAGGCCACATGAAGTTCCTTCAATTTGGGTTAAAGGTTCATGAGGTTCCTAGACGACTAGGCTCATGAAGTTTATTCGGATTTGGATAAAAGGTTCAAGAGGTTCCTAAATGACTAGGCTCATGAAGTTCCTTGGGATTTGGATTAAGGTTCATGAGGTACTAGGCTCATGAAGAAACACTGTAGTAGGATTCAAGTTTTATGAAGTTCCTATAGGGCTAGGCTTATGAAGTTCATTTGGATTTGGATTAAAGGTTCATGGAGTTCCTAGAGAACTAGTCCCCATGAAGTTCCTTCGGATTTGGGTTAACGTTCATGAGGTTCCTAGACGACTAGGCTCATGAAGTTCCATTGAATTTAGATTCAAGTTTCATGAAGTTCCTAGAGGAGTAGGCTCATGAAGTTCTTTTAGGTTTGGATTAAAGTTTCATGGCCTTCCTAGAGAACTAGGCCACATGAAGTTCCTTCAATTTGGGTTAAAGGTTCATGAGGTTCCTAGACGACTAGGCTCATGAAGTTTATTCGGATTTGGATTAAAGGTTCAAGAGGTTCCTAGACGACTAGGCTCATGAAGTTCCTTTGGATTTGGATTAAGGTTCATGAGGTACTAGGCTCATGGAGCTCACCGAATTTGGATTCAAGTTTCATGAAGTTCCTAGAGGACTAGGCTTATGAAGTTCATTTGGATTTGGATTAAAGGTTCATGGAGTTCCTAGAGAACTAGACTCATGAAGTTCCTTTGGATTTAGATTTAAGGTTCATGAGTTACTAGGCTCATAAATTTCCATTGAATTTGGATTCAAGATTCATGAAGTTCCTAGAGGATTAGGCTCATGAAGTTCGTTTAGGTTTGGATTAAAGGTTCATGGCCTTCCTAGAGAACTAGGCCACATGAAGTTCCTTCAATTTGGGTTAAAGGTTCATGAGGTTCCTAGACGACTAGGCTCATGAAGTTTATTTGGATTTGGATTAAAGGTTCAAGAGGTTCCTAAATGACTAGGCTCATGAAGTTCCTTGGGATTTGGATTAAGGTTCATGAGGTACTAGGCTCATGAAGCTCCGAATTAGGATTCAAGTTTCATGAAGTTCCTATAGGGCTAGGCTTATGAAGTTCATTTGGATTTGGATTAAAGGTTCATGGAGTTCCTAGAGAACTAGTCCCCATGAAGTTCCTTCGGATTTGGGTTAACGCTCATGAGGTTCCTAGATGACTAGGCTCATGAAGTTCCATTGAATTTAGATTCAAGTTTCATGAAGTTCCTAGCGGAGTAGGCTCATGAAGTTCTTTTATGTGTGGATTAAAGTTTCATGGACTTCCTAGAGAACTAGGCCACATGAAGTTCCTTCATTTGGTTTAAAGGTTCATGAGGTTCCTAGACGACTAGGCTCATGAAGTTTATTCGGATTTGGATTAAAGGTTCAAGAGGTTCCTGACGACTAGGCTCATGAAGTTCCTTTGGATTCGGATTAAAGGTTCATGAGTTTCCTAGAGGACTAGGCTCATGAAGTTACATTGAATTTGGATTCAAGTTTCATGAAGTTCCTAGAGGACTAGGCTCATGAAGTTCATTTGGATTTGGATTAAAGGTTCATGGAGTTCCTAGAGAACTAGTCCCCATGAAGTTCCTTCGGATTTAGGTTAAATTTCATGAGGTTCCTGACGACTAGGCTCATGAAGTTCCATTGAATTTAGATTCAAGTTTCATGAAGTTCCTAGAGGAGTAGGCTCATGAAGTTCTTTTAGGTTTGGATTAAAGTTTCATGGCCTTCCTAGAGAACTAGGCCACATGAAGTTCCTTCAATTTGGGTTAAAGGTTCATGAGGTTCCTAGACGACTAGGCTCATGAAGTTTATTCGGATTTGGATTAAAGGTTCAAGAGGTTCCTAGACGACTAGGCTCATGAAGTTCCTTTGGATTTGGATTAAGGTTCATGAGGTACTAGGCTCATGAAGCTCCACCGATTTGGATTCAAGTTTCATGAAGTTCCTAGAGGACTAGACTTATGAAGTTCATTTGGATTTGGATTAAAGGTTCATGGAGTTCCTAGAGAACTAGACTCATGAAGTTCCTTTGGATTTAGATTTAAGGTTCATGAGTTACTAGGCTCATAAATTTCCATTGAATTTAGATTCAAGTTTCATGAAGTTCTTTTAGGTTTGGATTAAAGGTTCATGGCCTTTCTAGAGAACTAGGCCACATGAAGTTCCTTCAATTTGGGTTAAAGGTTCATGAGGTTCCTAGACGACTAGGCTCATGAAGTTTATTCGGATTTGGATTAAAGGTTCAAGAGGTTCCTAAATGACTAGGCTCATGAAGTTCCTTTGGATTTGGATTAAGGTTCATGAGGTACTAGGCTCATGAAGCTCCACCAATTAGGATTCAAGTTTTATGAAGTTCCTATAGGCTAGGCTGATGAAGTTCATTTGGTTTTGGATTAAAGGTTCATGGAGTTCCTAGAGAACTAGTCCCCATGAAGTTCCTTCGGATTTGGGTTAACGTTCATGAGGTTCCTAGACGACTAGGCTCATGAAGTTCCATTGAATTTAGATTCAAGTTTCATGAAGTTCCTAGAGGAGTAGGCTCATGAAGTTCTTTTAGGTTTGGATTAAAGTTTCATGGCCTTCCTAGAGAACTAGGCCACATGAAGTTCCTTCAATTTGGGTTAAAGGTTCATGAGGTTCCTAGACGACTAGGCTCATGAAGTTTATTCGGATTTGGATTAAAGGTTCAAGAGGTTCCTAGACGACTAGGCTCATGAAGTTCCTTTGGATTTGGATTAAGGTTCATGAGGTACTAGGCTCATGGAGCTCCACCGAATTGATTCAAGTTTCATGAAGTTCCTAGAGGACTAGGCTTATGAAGTTCATTTGGATTGGATTAAAGGTTCATGGAGTTCCTAGAGAACTAGACTCATGAAGTTCCTTTGGATTTAGATTTAAGGTTCATGAGTTACTAGGCTCATAAATTTCCATTGAATTTGGATTCAAGATTCATGAAGTTCCTAGAGGACTAGGCTCATGAAGTTCGTTTAGGTTTGGATTAAAGGTTCATGGCCTTCCTAGAGAACTAGGCCACATGAAGTTCCTTCAATTTGGGTTAAAGGTTCATGAGGTTCCTAGACGACTAGGCTCATGAAGTTTATTTGGATTTGGATTAAAGGTTCAAGAGGTTCCTAAATGACTAGGCTCATGAAGTTCCTTTGGATTTGGATTAAGGTTCATGAGGTACTAGGCTCATGAAGCTCCACTGAATTAGGATTCAAGTTTCATGAAGTTCCTATAGGGCTAGGCTTATGAAGTTCATTTGGATTTGGATTAAAGGTTCATGGAGTTCCTAGAGAACTAGTCCCCATGAAGTTCCTTCGGATTTGGGTTAACGTTCATGAGGTTCCTAGATGACTAGGCTCATGAAGTTCCATTGAATTTAGATTCAAGTTTCATGAAGTTCCTAGAGGAGTAGGCTCATGAAGTTCTTTTATGTTTGGATTAAAGTTTCATGGCCTTCCTAGAGAACTAGGCCACATGAAGTTCCTTCAATTTGGGTTAAAGGTTCATGAGGTTCCTAGACGACTAGGCTCATGAAGTTTATTCGGATTTGGATTAAAGGTTCAAGAGGTTCCTAGACGACTAGGCTCATGAAGTTCCTTTCGATTCGGATTAAAGGTTCATGAGTTTCCTAGAGGACTAGGCTCATGAAGTTACATTGAATTTGGATTCAAGTTTCATGAAGTTCCTAGAGGACTAGGCTCATGAAGTTCATTTGGATTTGGATTAAAGGTTCATGGAGTTCCTAGAGAACTAGTCCCCATGAAGTTCCTTCGGATTTAGGTTAAATTTCATGAGGTTCCTAGACGACTAGGCTCATGAAGTTCCATTGAATTTAGATTCAAGTTTCATGAAGTTCCTAGAGGAGTAGGCTCATGAAGTTCTTTTAGGTTTGGATTAAAGTTTCATGGCCTTCCTAGAGAACTAGGCCACATGAAGTTCCTACACTTGGCCTTAATCGTTCACGAGGTTCCTAGACGACTAGGCTCATGAAGTTTATTCGGATTTGGATTAAAGGTTCAAGAGGTTCCTAGACGACTAGGCTCATGAAGTTCCTTTGGATTTGAATTAAGGTTCATGAGGTACTAGGCTCATGAAGCTCCACTGAATTTGGATTCAAGTTTCATGAAGTTCCTAGAGGACTAGGCTTATGAAGTTCATTTGGATTTGGATTAAAGGTTCATGGAGTTCCTAGAGAACTAGACTCATGAAGTTCCTTTGGATTTAGATTTAAGGTTCATGAGTTACTAGGCTCATAAATTTCCATTGAATTTAGATTCAAGTTTCATGAAGTTCCTAGAGGACTAGGCTCATGAAGTTCTTTTAGGTTTGGATTAAAGGTTCATGGCCTTTCTAGAGAACTAGGCCACATGAAGTTCCTTCAATTTGGTTAAAGGTTCATGAGGTTCCTAGACGACTAGGCTCATGAAGTTTATTCGGATTTGGATTAAAGGTTCAAGAGGTTCCTAAATGACTAGGCTCATGAAGTTCCTTTGGATTTGGATTAAGGTTCATGAGGTACTAGGCTCATGAAGCTCCACTGAATTAGGATTCAAGTTTTATGAAGTTCCTATAGGGCTAGGCTTATGAAGTTCATTTGGATTTGGATTAAAGGTTCATGGAGTTCCTAGAGAACTAGTCCCCATGAAGTTCCTTCGGATTTGGGTTAACGTTCATGAGGTTCCTAGACGACTAGGCCCATGAAGTTCCATTGAATTTAGATTCAAGTTTCATGAAGTTCCTAGAGGAGTAGGCTCATGAAGTTCTTTTAGGTTTGGATTAAAGTTTCATGGCCTTCCTAGAGAACTAGGCCACATGAAGTTCCTTCAATTTGGGTTAAAGGTTCATGAGGTTCCTAGACGACTAGGCTCATGAAGTTTATTCGGATTTGGATTAAAGGTTCAAGAGGTTCCTAGACGACTAGGCTCATGAAGTTCCTTTGGATTTGGATTAAGGTTCATGAGGTACTAGGCTCATGGAGCTCCACTGAATTTGGATTCAAGTTTCATGAAGTTCCTAGAGGACTAGGCTTATGAAGTTCATTTGGATTTGGATTAAAGGTTCATGGAGTTCCTAGAGAACTAGACTCATGAAGTTCCTTTGGATTTAGATTTAAGGTTCATGAGTTACTAGGCTCATAAATTTCCATTGAATTTGGATTCAAGATTCATGAAGTTCCTAGAGGACTAGGCTCATGAAGTTCGTTTAGGTTTGGATTAAAGGTTCATGGCCTTCCTAGAGAACTAGGCCACTTGAAGTTCCTTCAATTTGGGTTAAAGGTTCATGAGGTTCCTAGACGACTAGGCTCATGAAGTTTATTTGGATTTGGATTAAAGGTTCAAGAGGTTCCTAAATGACTAGGCTCATGAAGTTCCTTTGGATTTGGATTAAGGTTCATGAGGTACTAGGCTCATGAAGCTCCACTGAATTAGGATTCAAGTTTCATGAAGTTCCTATAGGGCTAGGCTTATGAAGTTCATTTGGATTTGGATTAAAGGTTCATGGAGTTCCTAGAGAACTAGTCCCCATGAAGTTCCTTCGGATTTGGGTTAACGTTCATGAGGTTCCTAGATGACTGGGCTCATGAAGTTCCATTGAATTTAGATTCAAGTTTCATGAAGTTCCTAGAGGAGTAGGCTCATGAAGTTCTTTTATGTTTGGATTAAAGTTTCATGGCCTTCCTAGAGAACTAGGCCACATGAAGTTCCTTCAATTGGTTAAAGGTTCATGAGGTTCCTAGACGACTAGGCTCATGAAGTTTATTCGGATTTGGATTAAAGGTTCAAGAGGTTCCTAGACGACTAGGCTCATGAAGTTCCTTTGGATTCGGATTAAAGGTTCATGAGTTTCCTAGAGGACTAGGCTCATGAAGTTACATTGAATTTGGATTCAAGTTTCATGAAGTTCCTAGAGGACTAGGCTCATGAAGTTCATTCGATTTGGATTAAAGGTTCATGGAGTTCCTAGAGAACTAGTCCCCATGAAGTTCCTTCGGATTTAGGTTAAATTTCATGAGGTTCCTAGACGACTAGGCTCATGAAGTTCCATTGAATTTAGATTCAAGTTTCATGAAGTTCCTAGAGGAGTAGGCTCATGAAGTTCTTTTAGGTTTGGATTAAAGTTTCATGGCCTTCCTAGAGAACTAGGCCACATGAAGTTCCTTCAATTTGGGTTAAAGGTTCATGAGGTTCCTAGACGACTAGGCTCATGAAGTTTATTCGGATTTGGATTAAAGGTTCAAGAGGTTCCTAGACGACTAGGCTCATGAAGTTCCTTTGGATTTGGATTAAGGTTCATGAGGTACTAGGCTCATGAAGCTCCACTGAATTTGGATTCAAGTTTCATGAAGTTCCTAGAGGACTAGACTTATGAAGTTCATTTGGATTTGGATTAAAGGTTCATGGAGTTCCTAGAGAACTAGACTCATGAAGTTCCTTTGGATTTAGATTTAAGGTTCATGAGTTACTAGGCTCATAAATTTCCATTGAATTTAGATTCAAGTTTCATGAAGTTCTTTTAGGTTTGGATTAAAGGTTCATGGCCTTTCTAGAGAACTAGGCCACATGAAGTTCCTTCAATTTGGGTTAAAGGTTCATGAGGTTCCTAGACGACTAGGCTCATGAAGTTTATTCGGATTTGGATTAAAGGTTCAAGAGGTTCCTAAATGACTAGGCTCATGAAGTTCCTTTGGATTTGGATTAAGGTTCATGAGGTACTAGGCTCATGAAGCTCCACCGATTAGGATTCAAGTTTTATGAAGTTCCTATAGGGCTAGGCTTATGAAGTTCATTTGGATTTGGATTAAAGGTTCATGGAGTTCCTAGAGAACTAGTCCCATGAAGTTCCTTCGATTTGGGTTAACGTTCATGAGGTTCCTAGACGACTAGGCTCATGAAGTTCCATTGAATTTAGATTCAAGTTTCATGAAGTTCCTAGAGGAGTAGGCTCATGAAGTTCTTTTAGGTTTGGATTAAAGTTTCATGGCCTTCCTAGAGAACTAGGCCACATGAAGTTCCTTCAATTTGGGTTAAAGGTTCATGAGGTTCCTAGACGACTAGGCTCATGAAGTTTATTCGGATTTGGATTAAAGGTTCAAGAGGTTCCTAGACGACTAGGCTCATGAAGTTCCTTTGGATTTGGATTAAGGTTCATGAGGTACTAGGCTCATGGAGCTCCACTGAATTTGGATTCAAGTTTCATGAAGTTCCTAGAGGACTAGGCTTATGAAGTTCATTTGGATTTGGATTAAAGGTTCATGGAGTTCCTAGAGAACTAGACTCATGAAGTTCCTTTGGATTTAGATTTAAGGTTCATGAGTTACTAGGCTCATAAATTTCCATTGAATTTGGATTCAAGATTCATGAAGTTCCTAGAGGACTAGGCTCATGAAGTTCGTTTAGGTTTGGATTAAAGGTTCATGGCCTTCCTAGAGAACTAGGCCACATGAAGTTCCTTCAATTTGGGTTAAAGGTTCATGAGGTTCCTAGACGACTAGGCTCATGAAGTTTATTTGGATTTGGATTAAAGGTTCAAGAGGTTCCTAAATGACTAGGCTCATGAAGTTCCTTTGGATTTGGATTAAGGTTCATGAGGAACTACGCTCAAGAAGCTCCAAAGAATTAGGATACAAGTATCATGAAGTTCCTATAGGGCTAGGCTTATGAAGTTCATTTGGATTTGGATTAAAGGTTCATGGAGTTCCTAGAGAACTAGTCCCCATGAAGTTCCTTCGGATTTGGTTAACGTTCATGAGGTTCCTAGATGACTAGGCTCATGAAGTTCCATTGAATTTAGATTCAAGTTTCATGAAGTTCCTAGAGGAGTAGGCTCATGAAGTTCTTTTATGTTTGGATTAAAGTTTCATGGCCTTCCTAGAGAACTAGGCCACATGAAGTTCCTTCAATTTGGGTTAAAGGTTCATGAGGTTCCTAGACGACTAGGCTCATGAAGTTTATTCGGATTTGGATTAAAGGTTCAAGAGGTTCCTAGACGACTAGGCTCATGAAGTTCCTTTGGATTCGGATTAAAGGTTCATGAGTTTCCTAGAGGACTAGGCTCATGAAGTTACATTGAATTTGGATTCAAGTTTCATGAAGTTCCTAGAGGACTAGGCTCATGAAGTTCATTTGGATTTGGATTAAAGGTTCATGGAGTTCCTAGAGAACTAGTCCCCATGAAGTTCCTTCGGATTTAGGTTAAATTTCATGAGGTTCCTAGACGACTAGGCTCATGAAGTTCCATTGAATTTAGATTCAAGTTTCATGAAGTTCCTAGAGGAGTAGGCTCATGAAGTTCTTTTAGGTTTGGATTAAAGTTTCATGGCCTTCCTAGAGAACTAGGCCACATGAAGTTCCTTCAATTTGGGTTAAAGGTTCACGAGGTTCCTAGACGACTAGGCTCATGAAGTTTATTCGGATTTGGATTAAAGGTTCAAGAGGTTCCTAGACGACTAGGCTCATGAAGTTCCTTTGGATTTGAATTAAGGTTCATGAGGTACTAGGCTCATGAAGCTCCACTGAATTTGGATTCAAGTTTCATGAAGTTCCTAGAGGACTAGGCTTATGAAGTTCATTTGGATTTGGATTAAAGGTTCATGGAGTTCCTAGAGAACTAGACTCATGAAGTTCCTTTGGATTTAGATTTAAGGTTCATGAGTTACTAGGCTCATAAATTTCCATTGAATTTAGATTCAAGTTTCATGAAGTTCCTAGAGGACTAGGCTCATGAAGTTCTTTTAGGTTTGGATTAAAGGTTCATGGCCTTTCTAGAGAACTAGGCCACATGAAGTTCCTTCATTTGGGTTAAAGGTTCATGAGGTTCCTAGACGACTAGGCTCATGAAGTTTATTCGGATTTGGATTAAAGGTTCAAGAGGTTCCTAAATGACTAGGCTCATGAAGTTCCTTTGGATTTGGATTAAGGTTCATGAGGTACTAGGCTCATGAAGCTCCACTGAATTAGGATTCAAGTTTTATGAAGTTCCTATAGGGCTAGGCTTATGAAGTTCATTTGGATTTGGATTAAAGGTTCATGGAGTTCCTAGAGAACTAGTCCCCATGAAGTTCCTTCGATTTGGGTTAACGTTCATGAGGTTCCTAGACGAGGCTCATGAAGTTCCATTGAATTTAGATTCAAGTTTCATGAAGTTCCTAGAGGAGTAGGCTCATGAAGTTCTTTTAGGTTTGGATTAAAGTTTCATGGCCTTCCTAGAGAACTAGGCCACATGAAGTTCCTTCAATTTGGGTTAAAGGTTCATGAGGTTCCTAGACGACTAGGCTCATGAAGTTTATTCGGATTTGGATTAAAGGTTCAAGAGGTTCCTAGACGACTAGGCTCATGAAGTTCCTTTGGATTTGGATTAAGGTTCATGAGGTACTAGGCTCATGGAGCTCCACTGAATTTGGATTCAAGTTTCATGAAGTTCCTAGAGGACTAGGCTTATGAAGTTCATTTGGATTTGGATTAAAGGTTCATGGAGTTCCTAGAGAACTAGACTCATGAAGTTCCTTTGGATTTAGATTTAAGGTTCATGAGTTACTAGGCTCATAAATTTCCATTGAATTTGGATTCAAGATTCATGAAGTTCCTAGAGGACTAGGCTCATGAAGTTCGTTTAGGTTTGGATTAAAGGTTCATGGCCTTCCTAGAGAACTAGGCCACATGAAGTTCCTTCAATTTGGGTTAAAGGTTCATGAGGTTCCTAGACGACTAGGCTCATGAAGTTTATTTGGATTTGGATTAAAGGTTCAAGAGGTTCCTAAATGACTAGGCTCATGAAGTTCCTTTGGATTTGGATTAAGGTTCATGAGGTACTAGGCTCATGAAGCTCCACGAATTAGGATTCAAGTTTCATGAAGTTCCTATAGGGCTAGGCTTATGAAGTTCATTTGGATTTGGATTAAAGGTTCATGGAGTTCCTAGAGAACTAGTCCCCATGAAGTTCCTTCGGATTTGGGTTAACGTTCATGAGGTTCCTAGATGACTAGGCTCATGAAGTTCCATTGAATTTAGATTCAAGTTTCATGAAGTTCCTAGAGGAGTAGGCTCATGAAGTTCTTTTATGTTTGGATTAAAGTTTCATGGCCTTCCTAGAGAACTAGGCCACATGAAGTTCCTTCAATTTGGGTTAAAGGTTCATGAGGTTCCTAGACGACTAGGCTCATGAAGTTTATTCGGATTTGGATTAAAGGTTCAAGAGGTTCCTAGACGACTAGGCTCATGAAGTTCCTTTGGATTCGGATTAAAGGTTCATGAGTTTCCTAGAGGACTAGGCTCATGAAGTTACATTGAATTTGGATTCAAGTTTCATGAAGTTCCTAGAGGACTAGGCTCATGAAGTTCATTTGGATTTGGATTAAAGGTTCATGGAGTTCCTAGAGAACTAGTCCCCATGAAGTTCCTTCGGATTTAGGTTAAATTTCATGAGGTTCCTAGACGACTAGGCTCATGAAGTTCCATTGAATTTAGATTCAAGTTTCATGAAGTTCCTAGAGTAGGCTCCTGAAGTTCTTTTCGGTTTGGATTACAGTTTCCTGGCCTTCCTAGAGAACTAGGCCACATGAAGTTCCTTCAATTTGGGTTAAAGGTTCATGAGGTTCCTAGACGACTAGGCTCATGAAGTTTATTCGGATTTGGATTAAAGGTTCAAGAGGTTCCTAGACGACTAGGCTCATGAAGTTCCTTTGGATTTGGATTAAGGTTCATGAGGTACTTGGCTCATGGAGCTCCACTGAATTTGGATTCAAGTTTCATGAAGTTCCTAGAGGACTAGGCTTATGAAGTTCATTTGGATTTGGATTAAAGGTTCATGGAGTTCCTAGAGAACTAGACTCATGAAGTTCCTTTGGATTTAGATTTAAGGTTCATGAGTTACTAGGCTCATAAATTTCCATTGAATTTGGATTCAAGATTCATGAAGTTCCTAGAGGACTAGGCTCATGAAGTTCGTTTAGGTTTGGATTAAAGGTTCATGGCCTTCCTAGAGAACTAGGCCACATGAAGTTCCTTCAATTTGGGTTAAAGGTTCATGAGGTTCCTAGACGACTAGGCTCATGAAGTTTATTTGGATTTGGATTAAAGGTTCAAGAGGTTCCTAAATGACTAGGCTCATGAAGTTCCTTTGGATTTGGATTAAGGTTCATGAGGTACTAGGCTCATGAAGCTCCACTGAATTAGGATTCAAGTTTCATGAAGTTCCTATAGGGCTAGGCTTATGAAGTTCATTTGGATTTGGATTAAAGGTTCATGGAGTTCCTAGAGAACTAGTCCCCATGAAGTTCCTTCGGATTTGGGTTAACGTTCATGAGGTTCCTAGATGACTAGGCTCATGTAGTTCCATTGAATTTAGATTCAAGTTTCATGAAGTTCCTAGAGGTGTAGGCTCATGAAGTTCTTTTATGTTTAGATTAAAGTTTCATGGCCTTCCTAGAGAACTAGGCCACATGAAGTTCCTTCAATTTGGGTTAAAGGTTCATGAGGTTCCTAGACGACTAGGCTCATGAAGTTTATTCGGATTTGGATTAAAGGTTCAAGAGGTTCCTGCAGACTAGGCTCATGAAGTTCCTTTGGATTCGGATTAAAGGTTCATGAGTTTCCTAGAGGACTAGGCTCATGAAGTTACATTGAATTTGGATTCAAGTTTCATGAAGTTCCTAGAGGACTAGGCTCATGAAGTTCATTTGGATTTTGATTAAAGGTTCATGGAGTTCCTAGAGAACTAGTCCCCATGAAGTTCCTTCGGATTTAGGTTAAATTTCATGAGGTTCCTAGACGACTAGGCTCATGAAGTTCCATTGAATTTAGATTCAAGTTTCATGAAGTTCCTAGAGGAGTAGGCTCATGAAGTTCTTTTAGGTTTGGATTAAAGTTTCATGGCCTTCCTAGAGAACTAGGCCACATGAAGTTCCTTCAATTTGGGTTAAAGGTTCATGAGGTTCCTAGACGACTAGGCTCATGAAGTTTATTCGGATTTGGATTAAAGGTTCAAGAGGTTCCTAGACGACTAGGCTCATGAAGTTCCTTTGGATTTGGATTAAGGTTCATGAGGTACTAGGCTCATGGAGCTCCACTGAATTTGGATTCAAGTTTCATGAAGTTCCTAGAGGACTAGGCTTATGAAGTTCATTTGGATTTGGATTAAAGGTTCATGGAGTTCCTAGAGAACTAGACTCATGAAGTTCCTTTGGATTTAGATTTAAGGTTCATGAGTTACTAGGCTCATAAATTTCCATTGAATTTGGATTCAAGATTCATGAAGTTCCTAGAGGACTAGGCTCATGAAGTTCGTTTAGGTTTGGATTAAAGGTTCATGGCCTTCCTAGAGAACTAGGCCACATGAAGTTCCTTCAATTTGGGTTAAAGGTTCATGAGGTTCCTAGACGACTAGGCTCATGAAGTTTATTTGGATTTGGATTAAAGGTTCAAGAGGTTCCTAAATGACTAGGCTCATGAAGTTCCTTTGGATTTGGATTAAGGTTCATGAGGTACTAGGCTCATGAAGCTCCACTGAATTAGGATTCAAGTTTCATGAAGTTCCTATAGGGCTAGGCTTATGAAGTTCATTTGGATTTGGATTAAAGGTTCATGGAGTTCCTAGAGAACTAGTCCCCATGAAGTTCCTTCGGATTTGGGTTAACGTTCATGAGGTTCCTAGATGACTAGGCTCATGAAGTTCCATTGAATTTAGATTCAAGTTTCATGAAGTTCCTAGAGGAGTAGGCTCATGAAGTTCTTTTATGTTTGGATTAAAGTTTCATGGCCTTCCTAGAGAACTAGGCCACATGAAGTTCCTTCATTTGGGTTAAAGGTTCATGAGGTTCCTAGACGACTAGGCTCATGAAGTTTATTCGGATTTGGATTAAAGGTTCAAGAGGTTCCTAGACGACTAGGCTCATGAAGTTCCTTTGGATTCGGATTAAAGGTTCATGAGTTTCCTAGAGGACTAGGCTCATGAAGTTACATTGAATTTGGATTCAAGTTTCATGAAGTTCCTAGAGGACTAGGCTCATGAAGTTCATTTGGATTTGGATTAAAGGTTCATGGAGTTCCTAGAGAACTAGTCCCCATGAAGTTCCTTCGGATTTAGGTTAAATTTCATGAGGTTCCTAGACGACTAGGCTCATGAAGTTCCATTGAATTTAGATTCAAGTTTCATGAAGTTCCTAGAGGAGTAGGCTCATGAAGTTCTTTTAGGTTTGGATTAAAGTTTCATGGCCTTCCTAGAGAACTAGGCCACATGAAGTTCCTTCAATTTGGGTTAAAGGTTCATGAGGTTCCTAGACGACTAGGCTCATGAAGTTTATTCGGATTTGGATTAAAGGTTCAAGAGGTTCCTAGACGACTAGGCTCATGAAGTTCCTTTGGATTTGAATTAAGGTTCATGAGGTACTAGGCTCATGAAGCTCCACTGAATTTGGATTCAAGTTTCATGAAGTTCCTAGAGGACTAGGCTTATGAAGTTCATTTGGATTTGGATTAAAGGTTCATGGAGTTCCTAGAGAACTAGACTCATGAAGTTCCTTTGGATTTAGATTTAAGGTTCATGAGTTACTAGGCTCATAAATTTCCATTGAATTTAGATTCAAGTTTCATGAAGTTCCTAGAGGACTAGGCTCATGAAGTTCTTTTAGGTTTGGATTAAAGGTTCATGGCCTTTCTAGAGAACTAGGCCACATGAAGTTCCTTCAATTTGGGTTAAAGGTTCATGAGGTTCCTAGACGACTAGGCTCATGAAGTTTATTCGGATTTGGATTAAAGGTTCAAGAGGTTCCTAAATGACTAGGCTCATGAAGTTCCTTTGGATTTGGATTAAGGTTCATGAGGTACTAGGCTCATGAAGCTCCACCAATTAGGATTCAAGTTTTATGAAGTTCCTATAGGGCTAGGCTTATGAAGTTCATTTGGATTTGGATTAAAGGTTCATGGAGTTCCTAGAGAACTAGTCCCCATGAAGTTCCTTGGATTTGGGTTAACGTTCATGAGGTTCCTGACGACTAGGCTCATGAAGTTCCATTGAATTTAGATTCAAGTTTCATGAAGTTCCTAGAGGAGTAGGCTCATGAAGTTCTTTTAGGTTTGGATTAAAGTTTCATGGCCTTCCTAGAGAACTAGGCCACATGAAGTTCCTTCATTTGGGTTAAAGGTTCATGAGGTTCCTGACGACTAGGCTCATGAAGTTTATTCGGATTTGGATTAAAGGTTCAAGAGGTTCCTACGACTAGGCTCATGAAGTTCCTTTGGATTTGGATTAAGGTTCATGAGGTACTAGGCTCATGGAGCTCCACTGAATTTGGATTCAAGTTTCATGAAGTTCCTAGAGGACTAGGCTTATGAAGTTCATTTGGATTTGGATTAAAGGTTCATGGAGTTCCTAGAGAACTAGACTCATGAAGTTCCTTTGGATTTAGATTTAAGGTTCATGAGTTACTAGGCTCATAAATTTCCATTGAATTTGGATTCAAGATTCATGAAGTTCCTAGAGGACTAGGCTCATGAAGTTCGTTTAGGTTTGGATTAAAGGTTCATGGCCTTCCTAGAGAACTAGGCCACATGAAGTTCCTTCAATTTGGGTTAAAGGTTCATGAGGTTCCTAGACGACTAGGCTGATGAAGTTTATTCGGATTTGGATTAAAGGTTCAAGAGGTTCCTAAATGACTAGGCTCATGAAGTTCCTTTGGATTTGGATTAAGGTTCATGAGGTACTAGGCTCATGAAGCTCCACTGAATTTGGATTCAAGTTTGATGAAGTTCCTAGAGGACTAGGCTTATGAAGTTCATTTGGATTTGGATTAAAGGTTCATGGAGTTCCTAGAGAACTAGGCTCGTGAAGTTCATTTGGATTTAAATTTAAGGTTCATGAGTTACTAGGCTCATAAATTTCCATTAAATTTGGATTCAAGTTTCATGAAGTTCCTAGAGGACTAGGCTCATGAAGTTCTTTTAGGTTTGGATTAAAGGTTCATGGCCTTCCTAGAGAACTAGGCCACATGAAGTTCCTTCAATTTGGGTTAAAGGTTCATGAGGTTCCTAGACGACTAGGCTCATGAAGTTTATTCGGATTTGGATTAAAGGTTCAAGAGGTTCCTAAATGACTAGGCTCATGAAGTTCCTTTGGATTTGGATTAAGGTTAATGAGGTACTAGGCTCATGAAGCTCCACTGAATTTGGATTTAAGTTTGATGAAGTTCCTAGAGGACTAGGCTTATGAAGTTCATTTGGATTTGGATTAAAGGTTCATGGAGTTCCTAGAGAACTAGGCTCGTGAAGTTCATTTGGATTTAAATTTAAGGTTCATGAGTTACTAGGCTCATAAATTTCCATTGAATTTGTATTCAAGTTTCATGAAGTTCCTACATGAGTAGGCTCATGAAGTTCATTTGGATTTGGATTAAGGTTCATGAGGTTACTAAAGGACTACGCTCATGAAGTTCCTTTGAATATCATTTAAGATTCATGTGGTTCCTAGAGGACTAGACTCGAGAAGTTACTTTGGATTTGGATTAAAGGTTCATGGGTTTCCTAGAGGACTAGGCTCCTGAAGTTACATTGAATTTGTATTCAAGTTTCATGAAGTTCCTAGAGGACTAGGCTCATGAAGTTCATTTGGATTTGGATTAAAGGTTCATGGAGTTCCTAGATAACTAGTCCCCATGAAGTTCCTTCGGATTTGGGTTAAAGTTCATAAGGTTCCTAGACAACTAGGCTCATGAAGTTCCATTGAATTTAGATTCAAGTTTCATGAAGTTCCTAGAGGAGTAGGCTCATGAAGTTCTTTTAGGATTGGATTAAAGTTTCATGGCCTTCCTAGAGAACTAGGCCACATGAAGTTCCTTCAATTTGGGTTAAAGGTTCATGAGGTTCCTAGACGACTAGGCTCATGAAGTTCCTTTGGATTTGGATTAAGGTTCATGAGGTACTAGGCTCATGAAGCTCCACTGAATTTAGATTCAAGTTTCATGAAGTTCCTATAGGACTAGGCTTATGAAGTTCATTTGGATTTGGATTAAAGGTTCATGGAGTTCCTAGAGAACTAGACACATGAAGTTCCTTTGGATTTAGATTTAAGGTTCATGAGTTACTAGGCTCATAAATTTCCATTGAATTTGGATTCAAGTTTCATGAAGTTCCTAGAGGACTAGGCTCATGAAGATCTTTTAGGTTTGGATTAAAGGTTCATGGCCTTCCTAGAGAACTAGGCCATGAAGTTCCTTCAATTTGGGTTAAAGGTTCATGAGGTTCCTAGACGACTAGGCTCATGAAGTTTATTCGGATTTGGATTAAAGGTTCAAGAGGTTCCTAAATGACTAGGCTCATGAAGTTCCTTTGGATTTGGATTAAGGTTAATGAGGTACTAGGCTCATGAAGCTCCACTGAATTTGGATTCAAGTTTGATGAAGTTCCTAGAGGACTAGGCTTATGAAGTTCATTTGGATTTGGATTAAAGGTTCATGGAGTTCTTAGAGAACTAGGCTCATGAAGTTCCTTTGGATTTAGATTTAAGGTTCATGAGTTACTAGGCTCATAAATTTCCATTAAATTTGGATTCAAGTTTCATGAAGTTCCTAGAGGACTAGGCTCATGAAGTTCTTTAAGGTTTGGATTAAAGGTTCATGGCCTTCCTAGAGAACTAGGCCACATGAAGTTCCTTCAATTTGGGTTAAAGGTTCATGAGGTTCCTAGACGACTAGGCTCATGAAGTTTATTCGGATTTGGATTAAAGGTTCAAGAGGTTCCTAAATGACTAGGCTCATGAAGTTCCTTTGGATTTGGATTAAGGTTAATGAGGTACTAGGCTCATGAAGCTCCACTGAATTTGGATTCAAGTTTGATGAAGTTCCTAGAGGACTAGGCTTATGAAGTTCATTTGGATTTGGATTAAAGGTTCATGGAGTTCCTAGAGAACTAGGCTCGTGAAGTTCATTTGGATTTAAATTTAAGGTTCATGAGTTACTAGGCTCATAAATTTCCATTGAATTTGTATTCAAGTTTCATGAAGTTCCTACATGAGTAGGCTCATGAAGTTCATTTGGATTTGGATTAAGGTTCATGAGGTTACTAAAGGACTACGCTCATGAAGTTCCTTTGAATATCATTTAAGATTCATGAGGTTCCTAGAGGACTAGACTCGAGAAGTTACTTTGGATTTGGATTAAAGGTTCATGAGTTTCCTAGAGGACTAGGCTCATGAAGTTACATTGAATTTGGATTCAAGTTTCATGAAGTTCCTAGAGGACTAGGCTCATGAAGTTCATTTGGATTTGGATTAAAGGTTCATGGAGTTCCTAGATAACTAGTCCCCATGAAGTTCCTTCGGATTTGGGTTAAAGTTCATAAGGTTCCTAGACAACTAGGCTCATGAAGTTCCATTGAATTTAGATTCAAGTTTCATGAAGTTCCTAGAGGAGTAGGCTCATGAAGTTCTTTTAGGATTGGATTAAAGTTTCATGGCCTTCCTAGAGAACTAGGCCACATGAAGTTCCTTCAATTTGGGTTAAAGGTTCATGAGGTTCCTAGACGACTAGGCTCATGAAGCTCCACTGAATTTAGATTCAAGTTTCATGAAGTTCCTATAGGACTAGGCTTATGAAGTTCATTTGGATTTGGATTACAGGTTCATGGAGTTCCTAGAGAACTAGACTCATGAAGTTCCTTTGGATTTAGATTTAAGGTTCATGAGTTACTAGGCTCATAAATTTCCATTGAATTTGGATTCAAGTTTCATGAAGTTCCTAGAGGACTAGGCTCATGAAGATCTTTTAGGTTTGGATTAAAGGTTCATGGCCTTCCTAGAGAACTAGGCCACATGAAGTTCCTTCAATTTGGGTTAAAGGTTCATGAGGTTCCTAGACGACTAGGCTCATGAAGTTTATTCGGATTTAGATTAAAGGTTCAAGAGGTTCCTAAATAACTAGGCTCATGAAGTTCCTTTGGATTTGGATTAAGGTTCATGAGGTACTAGGCTCATGAAGCTCCACTGAATTAGGATTCAAGTTTCATGAAGTTCCTATAGGGCTAGGCTTATGAAGTTTATTTGGATTTGGATTAAAGGTTCATGGAGTTCCTAGAGAACTAGTCCCCATGAAGTTCCTTCGGATTTGGGTTAACGTTCATGAGGTTCCTAGACGACTAGGCTCATGAAGTTCCATTGAATTTAGATTCAAGTTTCATGAAGTTCCTATAGGAGTAGGCTAATGAAGTTCTTTTAGGTTTGGATTAAAGTTTCATGGCCTTCCTAGAGAACTAGGCCACATGAACTTCCTTCAATTTGGGTTAAAGGTTCATGAGGTTCCTTGACGACTAGGCTCATGAAGTTTATTCGGATTTGGATTAAAGGTTCAAGAGGTTCCTAGACGACTAGGCTCATGAAGTTCCTTTGGATTTGGATTAAAGGTTCATGAGTTTCCTAGAGGACTAGGCTCATGAAGTTACATTGAATTTGGATTCAAGTTTCATGAAGTTCCTAGAGGACTAGGCTCATGAAGTTCATTTGGATTTGGATTAAAGGTTCATGGAGTTCCTAGAGAACTAGTCCCCATGAAGTTCCTTCGGATTTGGGTTAAAGTTCATGAGGTTCCTAGACGACTAGGCTCATGAAGTTCCATTGAATTTAGATTCAAGTTTCATGAAGTTCCTAGAGGAGTAGTCTCATGAAGTTCTTTTAGGATTGGATTAAAGTTTCATGGCCTTCCTAGAGAACTAGGCCACATGAAGTCCCTTCAATTTGGGTTAAAGGTTCATGAGGTTTCTAGACGACTAGACCCATGAAGTTTATTCGGATTTGGATTAAAGGTTCAAGAGGTTCCTAGATGACTAGGCTCATGAAGTTCCTTTGGATTTGGATTAAGGTTCATGAGGTACTTGGCTCATGAAGCTCCACTGAATTTGTATTCAAGTTTGATGAAGTTCCTAGAGTACTAGGCTTATGAAGTTCATTTGGACTTGGATTAAAGGTTCATGGAGTTCCTATAGAACTAGGCTCGTGAAGTACCTTTGGATTTAAATTTAAGGTTCATGAGTTACTAGGCTCATAAATTTCCATTGAATTTGGATTCAAGTTTCATGAAGTTCCTACATGAGTAGGCTCATGAAGTTCATTTGGATTTGGATTAAAGGTTCATGAGGTTACTAAAGGACTACGCTCATGAAGTTCCTTTGAATATCATTTAAGATTCATGAGGTTCCTAGAGGACTAGACTCGAGAAGTTACTTTGGATTTGGATAAAGGTTCATGAGTTTCCTAGAGAACTAGGCTCATGAAGTTACATTGAATTTGGATTCAAGTTTCATGAAGTTCCTAGAGGACTAGGCTCATGAAGTTCATTTGGATTTGGATTAAAGGTTCATGGAGTTCCTTGAGAACTAGTCCCCATGAAGTTCCTTCGGATTTGGGTTAAAGTTCATGAGGTTCCTAGACGACTAGGCTCATGAAGTTCCATTGAATTTAGATTCAAGTTTCATAAATTTCCAAGAGGAGTAGGCTCATGAAGTTCTTTTAGGTTTGGATTAAAGTTTCATGGCCTTCCTAGAGAACTAGGCCACATGAAGTCCCTTCAATTTAAGTTAAAGGTTCATGAGGTTCCTAGACGACTAGGCTCATGAAGTTTATTCGGATTTGGATTAAAGGTTCAAGAGGTTCCTAAATGACTAGGCTCATGAAGTTCCTTTGGATTTGGATTAAGGTTCATGAGGTACTAGGCTCATGAAGCTCCACTGAATTTGGATTCAAGTTTGATGAAGTTCCTAGAGGACTAGGCTTATGAAGTTCATTTGGATTTGGATTAAAGGTTCATGCAGTTCCTAGAGAACTAGGCTCATGAAGTACCTTTGCATTTAGATTTAAGGTTCATGAGTTACTAGGCTCATAAATTTCCATTGAATTTGGATTCAAGTTTCATGAAGTTCCTAGAGGACTAGGCTCATGAAGTTCTTTTAGGTTTGGATTAAAGTTTCATGGCCTTCCTAGAGAACTAGGCCACATGAAGTTCCTTCAATTTGGGTTAAAGGTTCATGAGGTTCCTAGACGACTAGGCTCATGAAGTTTATTCGGATTTGGATTAAAGGTTCAAGAGGTTCCTAGACGACTAGGCTCATGAAGTTTCTTTGGATTTGGATTAAGCTTCATGAGGTACTAGGCTCATGAAGCTCCACTGAATTTGGATTCAAGTTTCATGAAGTTCCTAGAGGACTAGGCTTATGAAGTTCATTTGGATTTGGATTAAAGGTTCATGGAGTTCCTAGAGAACTAGACTCATGAAGTTCCTTTGGATTTAGATTTAAGGTTCATGAGTTACTAGGCTCATAAATTTCCATTGAATTTAGATTCAAGTTTCATGAAGTTCCTAGAGGACTAGGCTCATGAAGTTCTTTTAGGTTTGGATTAAAGGTTCATGGCCTTTCTAGAGAACTAGGCCACATGAAGTTCCTTCAATTTGGGTTAAAGGTTCATGAGGTTCCTAGACGACTAGGCTCATGAAGTTTATTCGGATTTGGATTAAAGGTTCAAGAGGTTCCTAAATGACTAGGCTCATGAAGTTCCTTTGGATTTGGATTAAGGTTCATGAGGTACTAGGCTCATGAAGCTCCACTGAATTAGGATTCAAGTTTTATGAAGTTCCTATAGGGCTAGGCTTATGAAGTTCATTTGGATTTGGATTAAAGGTTCATGGAGTTCCTAGAGAACTAGTCCCCATGAAGTTCCTTCGGATTTGGGTTAACGTTCATGAGGTTCCTAGACGACTAGGCTCATGAAGTTCCATTGAATTTAGATTCAAGTTTCATGAAGTTCCTAGAGGAGTAGGCTCATGAAGTTCTTTTAGGTTTGGATTAAAGTTTCATGGCCTTCCTAGAGAACTAGGCCACATGAAGTTCCTTCAATTTGGGTTAAAGGTTCATGAGGTTCCTAGACGACTAGGCTCATGAAGTTTATTCGGATTTGGATTAAAGGTTCAAGAGGTTCCTAGACGACTAGGCTCATGAAGTTCCTTTGGATTTGGATTAAGGTTCATGAGGTACTAGGCTCATGGAGCTCCACTGAATTTGGATTCAAGTTTCATGAAGTTCCTAGAGGACTAGGCTTATGAAGTTCATTTGGATTTGGATTAAAGGTTCATGGAGTTCCTAGAGAACTAGACTCATGAAGTTCCTTTGGATTTAGATTTAAGGTTCATGAGTTACTAGGCTCATAAATTTCCATTGAATTTGGATTCAAGATTCATGAAGTTCCTAGAGGACTAGGCTCATGAAGTTCGTTTAGGTTTGGATTAAAGGTTCATGGCCTTCCTAGAGAACTAGGCCACATGAAGTTCCTTCAATTTGGGTTAAAGGTTCATGAGGTTCCTAGACGACTAGGCTGATGAAGTTTATTCGGATTTGGATTAAAGGTTCAAGAGGTTCCTAAATGACTAGGCTCATGAAGTTCCTTTGGATTTGGATTAAGGTTCATGAGGTACTAGGCTCATGAAGCTCCACTGAATTTGGATTCAAGTTTGATGAAGTTCCTAGAGGACTAGGCTTATGAAGTTCATTTGGATTTGGATTAAAGGTTCATGGAGTTCCTAGAGAACTAGGCTCGTGAAGTTCATTTGGATTTAAATTTAAGGTTCATGAGTTACTAGGCTCATAAATTTCCATTAAATTTGGATTCAAGTTTCATGAAGTTCCTAGAGGACTAGGCTCATGAAGTTCTTTTAGGTTTGGATTAAAGGTTCATGGCCTTCCTAGAGAACTAGGCCACATGAAGTTCCTTCAATTTGGGTTAAAGGTTCATGAGGTTCCTAGACGACTAGGCTCATGAAGTTTATTCGGATTTGGATTAAAGGTTCAAGAGGTTCCTAAATGACTAGGCTCATGAAGTTCCTTTGGATTTGGATTAAGGTTAATGAGGTACTAGGCTCATGAAGCTCCACTGAATTTGGATTTAAGTTTGATGAAGTTCCTAGAGGACTAGGCTTATGAAGTTCATTTGGATTTGGATTAAAGGTTCATGGAGTTCCTAGAGAACTAGGCTCGTGAAGTTCATTTGGATTTAAATTTAAGGTTCATGAGTTACTAGGCTCATAAATTTCCATTGAATTTGTATTCAAGTTTCATGAAGTTCCTACATGAGTAGGCTCATGAAGTTCATTTGGATTTGGATTAAGGTTCATGAGGTTACTAAAGGACTACGCTCATGAAGTTCCTTTGAATATCATTTAAGATTCATGTGGTTCCTAGAGGACTAGACTCGAGAAGTTACTTTGGATTTGGATTAAAGGTTCATGGGTTTCCTAGAGGACTAGGCTCCTGAAGTTACATTGAATTTGTATTCAAGTTTCATGAAGTTCCTAGAGGACTAGGCTCATGAAGTTCATTTGGATTTGGATTAAAGGTTCATGGAGTTCCTAGATAACTAGTCCCCATGAAGTTCCTTCGGATTTGGGTTAAAGTTCATAAGGTTCCTAGACAACTAGGCTCATGAAGTTCCATTGAATTTAGATTCAAGTTTCATGAAGTTCCTAGAGGAGTAGGCTCATGAAGTTCTTTTAGGATTGGATTAAAGTTTCATGGCCTTCCTAGAGAACTAGGCCACATGAAGTTCCTTCAATTTGGGTTAAAGGTTCATGAGGTTCCTAGACGACTAGGCTCATGAAGTTCCTTTGGATTTGGATTAAGGTTCATGAGGTACTAGGCTCATGAAGCTCCACTGAATTTAGATTCAAGTTTCATGAAGTTCCTATAGGACTAGGCTTATGAAGTTCATTTGGATTTGGATTAAAGGTTCATGGAGTTCCTAGAGAACTAGACACATGAAGTTCCTTTGGATTTAGATTTAAGGTTCATGAGTTACTAGGCTCATAAATTTCCATTGAATTTGGATTCAAGTTTCATGAAGTTCCTAGAGGACTAGGCTCATGAAGATCTTTTAGGTTTGGATTAAAGGTTCATGGCCTTCCTAGAGAACTAGGCCATGAAGTTCCTTCAATTTGGGTTAAAGGTTCATGAGGTTCCTAGACGACTAGGCTCATGAAGTTTATTCGGATTTGGATTAAAGGTTCAAGAGGTTCCTAAATGACTAGGCTCATGAAGTTCCTTTGGATTTGGATTAAGGTTAATGAGGTACTAGGCTCATGAAGCTCCACTGAATTTGGATTCAAGTTTGATGAAGTTCCTAGAGGACTAGGCTTATGAAGTTCATTTGGATTTGGATTAAAGGTTCATGGAGTTCTTAGAGAACTAGGCTCATGAAGTTCCTTTGGATTTAGATTTAAGGTTCATGAGTTACTAGGCTCATAAATTTCCATTAAATTTGGATTCAAGTTTCATGAAGTTCCTAGAGGACTAGGCTCATGAAGTTCTTTAAGGTTTGGATTAAAGGTTCATGGCCTTCCTAGAGAACTAGGCCACATGAAGTTCCTTCAATTTGGGTTAAAGGTTCATGAGGTTCCTAGACGACTAGGCTCATGAAGTTTATTCGGATTTGGATTAAAGGTTCAAGAGGTTCCTAAATGACTAGGCTCATGAAGTTCCTTTGGATTTGGATTAAGGTTAATGAGGTACTAGGCTCATGAAGCTCCTTGAATTTGGATTAAAGTTTGATGAAGTTCCTAGAGGACTAGGCTTATGAAGTTCATTTGGATTTGGATTAAAGGTTCATGGAGTTCCTAGAGAACTAGGCTCGTGAAGTTCATTTGGATTTAAATTTAAGGTTCATGAGTTACTAGGCTCATAAATTTCCATTGAATTTGTATTCAAGTTTCATGAAGTTCCTACATGAGTAGGCTCATGAAGTTCATTTGGATTTGGATTAAGGTTCATGAGGTTACTAAAGGACTACGCTCATGAAGTTCCTTTGAATATCATTTAAGATTCATGAGGTTCCTAGAGGACTAGACTCGAGAAGTTACTTTGGATTTGGATTAAAGGTTCATGAGTTTCCTAGAGGACTAGGCTCATGAAGTTACATTGAATTTGGATTCAAGTTTCATGAAGTTCCTAGAGGACTAGGCTCATGAAGTTCATTTGGATTTGGATTAAAGGTTCATGGAGTTCCTAGATAACTAGTCCCCATGAAGTTCCTTCGGATTTGGGTTAAAGTTCATAAGGTTCCTAGACAACTAGGCTCATGAAGTTCCATTGAATTTAGATTCAAGTTTCATGAAGTTCCTAGAGGAGTAGGCTCATGAAGTTCTTTTAGGATTGGATTAAAGTTTCATGGCCTTCCTAGAGAACTAGGCCACATGAAGTTCCTTCAATTTGGGTTAAAGGTTCATGAGGTTCCTAGACGACTAGGCTCATGAAGCTCCACTGAATTTAGATTCAAGTTTCATGAAGTTCCTATAGGACTAGGCTTATGAAGTTCATTTGGATTTGGATTACGAGTTCATGGAGTTCCTAGAGAACTAGACTCATGAAGTTCCTTTGGATTTAGATTTAAGGTTCATGAGTTACTAGGCTCATAAATTTCCATTGAATTTGGATTCAAGTTTCATGAAGTTCCTAGAGGACTAGGCTCATGAAGATCTTTTAGGTTTGGATTAAAGGTTCATGGCCTTCCTAGAGAACTAGGCCACATGAAGTTCCTTCAATTTGGGTTAAAGGTTCATGAGGTTCCTAGACGACTAGGCTCATGAAGTTTATTCGGATTTAGATTAAAGGTTCAAGAGGTTCCTAAATAACTAGGCTCATGAAGTTCCTTTGGATTTGGATTAAGGTTCATGAGGTACTAGGCTCATGAAGCTCCACGAATTAGGATTCAAGTTTCATGAAGTTCCTATAGGGCTAGGCTTATGAAGTTTATTTGGATTTGGATTAAAGGTTCATGGAGTTCCTAGAGAACTAGTCCCCATGAAGTTCCTTCGGATTTGGGTTAACGTTCATGAGGTTCCTAGACGACTAGGCTCATGAAGTTCCATTGAATTTAGATTCAAGTTTCATGAAGTTCCTATAGGAGTAGGCTAATGAAGTTCTTTTAGGTTTGGATTAAAGTTTCATGGCCTTCCTAGAGAACTAGGCCACATGAACTTCCTTCATTTGGGTTAAAGGTTCATGAGGTTCCTTGACGACTAGGCTCATGAAGTTTATTCGGATTTGGATTAAAGGTTCAAGAGGTTCCTAGACGACTAGGCTCATGAAGTTCCTTTGGATTTGGATTAAAGGTTCATGAGTTTCCTAGAGGACTAGGCTCATGAAGTTACATTGAATTTGGATTCAAGTTTCATGAAGTTCTAGAGGACTAGGCTCATGAAGTTCATTTGGATTTGGATTAAAGGTTCATGGAGTTCCTAGAGAACTAGTCCCCATGAAGTTCCTTCGGATTTGGGTTAAAGTTCATGAGGTTCCTAGACGACTAGGCTCATGAAGTTCCATTGAATTTAGATTCAAGTTTCATGAAGTTCCTAGAGGAGTAGTCTCATGAAGTTCTTTTAGGATTGGATTAAAGTTTCATGGCCTTCCTAGAGAACTAGGCCACATGAAGTCCCTTCAATTTGGGTTAAAGGTTCATGAGGTTTCTAGGCGACTAGACCCATGAAGTTTATTCGGATTTGGATTAAAGGTTCAAGAGGTTCCTAGATGACTAGGCTCATGAAGTTCCTTTGGATTTGGATTAAGGTTCATGAGGTACTTGGCTCATGAAGCTCCACTGAATTTGTATTCAAGTTTGATGAAGTTCCTAGAGTACTAGGCTTATGAAGTTCATTTGGACTTGGATTAAAGGTTCATGGAGTTCCTATAGAACTAGGCTCGTGAAGTACCTTTGGATTTAAATTTAAGGTTCATGAGTTACTAGGCTCATAAATTTCCATTGAATTTGGATTCAAGTTTCATGAAGTTCCTACATGAGTAGGCTCATGAAGTTCATTTGGATTTGGATTAAAGGTTCATGAGGTTACTAAAGGACTACGCTCATGAAGTTCCTTTGAATATCATTTAAGATTCATGAGGTTCCTAGAGGACTAGACTCGAGAAGTTACTTTGGATTTGGATAAAAGGTTCATGAGTTTCCTAGAGAACTAGGCTCATGAAGTTACATTGAATTTGGATTCAAGTTTCATGAAGTTCCTAGAGGACTAGGCTCATGAAGTTCATTTGGATTTGGATTAAAGGTTCATGGAGTTCCTTGAGAACTAGTCCCCATGAAGTTCCTTCGGATTTGGGTTAAAGTTCATGAGGTTCCTAGACGACTAGGCTCATGAAGTTCCATTGAATTTAGATTCAAGTTTCATAAATTTCCAAGAGGAGTAGGCTCATGAAGTTCTTTTAGGTTTGGATTAAAGTTTCATGGCCTTCCTAGAGAACTAGGCCACATGAAGTCCCTTCAATTTAAGTTAAAGGTTCATGAGGTTCCTAGACGACTAGGCTCATGAAGTTTATTCGGATTTGGATTAAAGGTTCAAGAGGTTCCTAAATGACTAGGCTCATGAAGTTCCTTTGGATTTGGATTAAGGTTCATGAGGTACTAGGCTCATGAAGCTCCACTGAATTTGGATTCAAGTTTGATGAAGTTCCTAGAGGACTAGGCTTATGAAGTTCATTTGGATTTGGATTAAAGGTTCATGCAGTTCCTAGAGAACTAGGCTCATGAAGTACCTTTGCATTTAGATTTAAGGTTCATGAGTTACTAGGCTCATAAATTTCCATTGAATTTGGATTCAAGTTTCATGAAGTTCCTAGAGGACTAGGCTCATGAAGTTCTTTTAGGTTTGGATTAAAGTTTCATGGCCTTCCTAGAGAACTAGGCCACATGAAGTTCCTTCAATTTGGGTTAAAGGTTCATGAGGTTCCTTGACGACTAGGCTCATGAAGTTTATTCGGATTTGGATTAAAGGTTCAAGAGGTTCCTAGACGACTAGGCTCATGAAGTTCCTTTGGATTTGGATTAAAGGTTCATGAGTTTCCTAGAGGACTAGGCTCATGAAGTTACATTGAATTTGGATTCAAGTTTCATGAAGTTCCTAGAGGACTAGGCTCATGAAGTTCATTTGGATTTGGATTAAAGGTTCATGGAGTTCCTAGAGAACTAGTCCCCATGAAGTTCCTTCGGATTTGGGTTAAATTTCATGAGGTTCCTAGACGACTAGGATCATGAAGTTCCATTGAATTTAGATTCAAGTTTCATGAAGTTCCTAGAGGAGTAGGCTCATGAAGTTCTTTTAGGATTGGATTAAAGTTTCATGGCCTTCCTAGAGAACTAGGCCACATGAAGTCCCTTCAATTTGGGTTAAAGGTTCATGAGGTTTCTAGACGACTAGGCCCATGAAGTTTATTTGGATTTGGATTAAAGGTTCAAGAGGTTCCTAGATGACTAGGCTCATGAAGTTCCTTTGGATTTGGATTAAGGTTCATGAGGTACTAGGCTCATGAAGCTCCACTGAATTTGGATTCAAGTTTGATGAAGTTCCTAGAGTACTAGGCTTATGAAGTTCATTTGGACTTGGATTAAAGGTTCATGGAGTTCCTAGAGAACTAGGCTCGTGAAGTTCCTTTGGATTTAAATTTAAGGTTCATGAGTTACTAGGCTCATAAATTTCCATTGAATTTGGATTCAAGTTTCATGAAGTTCCTACATGAGTAGGCTCATGAAGTTCATTTGGATTTGGATTAAAGGTTCATGAGGTTACTAAAGGACTACGCTCATGAAGTTCCTTTGAATATCATTTAAGATTCATGAGGTTCCTAGAGGACTAGACTCGAGAAGTTACTTTGGATTTGGATTAAAGGTTCATGAGTTTCCTAGAGAACTAGGCTCATGAAGTTACATTGAATTTGGATTCAAGTTTCATGAAGTTCCTAGAGGACTAGGCTCATGAAGTTCATTTGGATTTGGATTAAAGGTTCATGGAGTTCCTTGAGAACTAGTCCCCATGAAGTTCCTTCGGATTTGGGTTAAAGTTCATGAGGTTCCTAGACGACTAGGCTCATGAAGTTCCATTGAATTTAGATTCAAGTTTCATAAAGTTCCAAGAGGAGTAGGCTCATGAAGTTCTTTTAGGTTTGGATTAAAGTTTCATGGCCTTCCTAGAGAACTAGGCCACATGAAGTCCCTTCAATTTGGGTTAAAGGTTCATGAGGTTCCTAGACGACTAGGCTCATGAAGTTTATTCGGATTTGGATTAAAGGTTCAAGAGGTTCCTAAATGACTAGGCTCATGAAGTTCCTTTAGATTTTGATTAAGGTTCATGAGGTACTAGGCTCATGATGCTCCACTGAATTTGGATTCAAGTTTGATGAAGTTCCTAGAGGACTAGGCTTATGAAGTTCATTTGGATTTGGATTAAAGGTTCATGCAGTTCCTAGAGAACTAGGCTCATGAAGTTCCTTTGGATTTAGATTTAAGGTTCATGAGTTACTAGGCTCATAAATTTCCATTGAATTTGGATTCAAGTTTCATGAAGTTCCTAGAGGACTAGGCTCATGAAGTTCTTTTAGGTTTGGATTAAAGGTTCTTGGCCTTCCTAGAGAACTAGGCCACATGAAGTTCCTTCAATTTGGGTTAAAGGTTCATGAGGTTCCTAGACGACTAGGCTCATGATGTTTATTCGGATTTGGATTAAAGGTTCAAGAGGTTCCTAAATGACTAGGCCCCATGAAGTTCCTTTGGATTTGGATTAAGGTTCATGAGGTACTAGGCTCATGAAGCTCCACTGAATTTGGATTCAAGTTTCATGAAGTTCCTAGAGGACTAGGCTTATGAAGTTCATTTGGATTTGGATTAAAGGTTCATGGAGTTCCTAAAGAACTAGGCTCATGAAGTTCCTTTGGATTTAGATTTAAGGTTCACGAGTTACTAGGCTCATAAATTTCCATTAAATTTGGATTCAAGTTTCATGAAGTTCCTAGAGGACTAGGCTCATGAAGTTCTTTTAGGTTTGGATTAAAGGTTCATGGCCTTCCTAGAGAACTAGGCCACATGAAGTTCCTTCAATTTGGGTTAAAGGTTCATGAGGTTCCTAGACGACTAGGCTCATGAAGTTTATTCGGATTTGGATTAAAGGTTCAAGAGGTTCCTAAATGACTAGGCTCATGCAGTTCCTTTGGATTTGGATTAAGATTCATGAGGTACTAGGCTCATGAAGCTCCACTGAATTAGGATTCAAGTTTCATGAAGTTCCTATATGACTAGGCTTATGATGTTCATTTGGATTTGGATTAAAGGTTCATGGAGTTCCTAGAGAACTAGTCCCCATGAAGTTCCTTCGGATTTGGGTTAACGTTCATGAGGTTCCTAGATGACTAGGCTCATGAAGTTCCATTGAATTTAGATTCAGGTTTCATGACGTTCCTAGAGGAGTAGGCTCATGAAGTTCTTTTAGGTTTGGATTAAAGTTTTATGGCCTTCCTAGAGAACTATGCCACATGAAGTTCCTTCAATTTGGGTTAAAGGTTCATGAGGTTCCTAGACGACTAGGCTCATGAAGTTTATTCGGATTTGGATTAAAGGTTCAAGAGGTTCCTAGACGACTAGGCTCATGAAGTTCCTTTGGATTTGGATTAAAGGTTCATGAGTTTCATAGAGGACTAGGCTCATGAAGTTACATTGAATTTGGATTCAAGTTTCATGAAGTTCCTAGAGGACTAGGCTCATGAAGTTCATTTGGATTTGGATTAAAGGTTCATGGAGTTCCTAGAGAACTAGTCCCCATGAAGTTCCTTCGGATTTGGGTTAAAGTTCATGAGGTTCCTAGACGACTAGGATCATGAAGTTCCATTGAATTTAGATTCAAGTTTCATGAAGTTCCTAGAGGAGTAGGCTCATGAAGTTCTTTTAGGATTGGATTAAAGTTTCATGGCCTTCCTAGAAACTAGGCCACATGAAGTCCCTTCAATTTGGGTTAAAGGTTCATGAGGTTTCTAGACGACTAGGCCCATGAAGTTTATTCGGATTTGGATTAAAGGTTCAAGAGGTTCCTAGATGACTAGGCTCATGAAGTTCCTTTGGATTTGGATTAAGGTTCATGAGGTACTAGGCTCATGAAGCTCCACTGAATTTGGATTCAAGTTTGATGAAGTTCCTAGAGTACTAGGCTTATGAAGTTCATTTGGACTTGGATTAAAGGTTCATGGAGTTCCTAGAGAACTAGGGTCGTGAAGTTCCTTTGGATTTAAATTTAAGGTTCATGAGTTACTAGGCTCATAAATTTCCATTGAATTTGGATTCAAGTTTCATGAAGTTTCTACATGAGTAGGCTCATGAAGTTCATTTGGATTTGGATTAAAGGTTCATGAGGTTACTAAAGGACTACGCTCATGAAGTTCCTTTGAATATCATTTAAGATTCATGAGGTTCCTAGAGGACTAGACTCGAGAAGTTACTTTGGATTTGGATTAAAGGTTCATGAGTTTCCTAGAGAACTAGGCTCATGAAGTTACATTGAATTTGGATTCAAGTTTCATGAAGTTCCTAGAGGACTAGGCTCATGAAGTTCATTTGGATTTGGATTAAAGGTTCATGGAGTTCCTTGAGAACTAGTCCCCATGAAGTTCCTTCGGATTTGGGTTAAAGTTCATGAGGTTCCTAGACGACTAGGCTCATGAAGTTCCATTGAATTTAGATTCAAGTTTCATAAAGTTCCAAGAGGAGTAAGCTCATGAAGTTCTTTTAGGTTTGGATTAAAGTTTCATGGCCTTCCTAGAGAACTAGGCCACATGAAGTCCCTTCAATTTGGGTTAAAGGTTCATGAGGTTCCTAGACGACTAGGCTCATGAAGTTTATTCGGATTTGGATTAAAGGTTCAAGAGGTTCCTAAATGACTAGGCTCATGAAGTTCCTTTGGATTTGGATTAAGGTTCATGAGGTACTAGGCTCATGAAGCTCCACTGAATTTGGATTCAAGTTTGATGAAGTTCCTAGAGGACTAGGCTTATGAAGTTCATTTGGATTTGGATTAAAGGTTCATGCAGTTCCTAGAGAACTAGGCTCATGAAGTTCCTTTGGATTTAGATTTAAGGTTCATGAGTTACTAGGCTCATAAATTTCCATTGAATTTGGATTCAAGATTCATGAAGTTCCTAGAGGACTAGGCTCATGAAGTTCTTTTAGGTTTGGATTAAAGGTTCTTGGCCTTCCTAGAGAACTAGGCCACATGAAGTTCCTTCAATTTGGGTTAAAGGTTCATGAGGTTCCTAGACGACTAGGCTCATGAAGTTTATTCGGATTTGGATTAAAGGTTCAAGAGGTTCCTAAATGACTAGGCCCCATGAAGTTCCTTTGGATTTGGATTAAGGTTCATGAGGTACTAGGCTCATGAAGATCCACTGAATTTGGATTCAAGTTTCATGAAGTTCCTAGAGGACTAGGCTTATGAAGTTCATTTGGATTTGGATTAAAGGTTCATGGAGTTCCTAGAGAACTAGGCTCATGAAGTTCCTTTGGATTTAGATTTAAGGTTCATGAGTTACTAGGCTCATAAATTTCCATTAAATTTGGATTCAAGTTTCATGAAGTTCCTAGAGGACTAGGCTCATGAAGTTCTTTTAGGTTTGGATTAAAGGTTCATGGCCTTCCTAGAGAACTAGGCCACATGAAGTTCCTTCAATTTGGGTTAAAGGTTCATGAGGTTCCTAGACGACTAGGCTCATGAAGTTTATTCGGATTTGGATTAAAGGTTCAAGAGGTTCCTAAATGACTAGGCTCATGCAGTTCCTTTGGATTTGGATTAAGATTCATGAGGTACTAGGCTCATGAAGCTCCACTGAATTAGGATTCCAGTTTCATGAAGTTCCTATATGACTAGGCTTATGATGTTCATTTGGATTTGGATTAAAGGTTCATGGAGTTCCTAGAGAACTAGTCCCCATGAAGTTCCTTCGGATTTGGGTTAACGTTCATGAGGTTCCTAGACGACTAGGCTCATGAAGTTCCATTGAATTTAGATTCAGGTTTCATGAAGTTCCTAGAGGAGTAGGCTCATGAAGTTCTTTTAGGTTTGGATTAAAGTTTCATGGCCTTCCTAGAGAACTAGGCCACATGAAGTTCCTTCAATTTGGGTTAAAGGTTCATGAGGTTCCTAGACGACTAGGCTCATGAAGTTTATTCGGATTTGGATTAAAGGTTCAAGAGGTTCCTAGACGACTAGGCTCATGAAGTTCCTTTGGATTTGGATTAAAGGTTCATGAGTTTCCTAGAGGACTAGGCTCATGAAGTTACATTGAATTTGGATTCAAGTTTCATGAAGTTCCTAGAGGACTAGGCTCATGAAGTTCATTTGGATTTGGATTAAAGGTTCTTGGAGTTCCTAGAGAACTAGTCCCCATGAAGTTCCTTCGGATTTGGGTTAAAGTTCATGAGGTTCCTAGACGATTAGGATCATGAAGTTCCATTGAATTTAGATTCACGTTTCATGAAGTTCCGAGAGGAGTAGGCTCATGAAGTTCTTTTAGGATTGGATTAAAGTTTCATGGCCTTCCTAGAGAACTAGGCCACATGAAGTCCCTTCAATTTGGGTTAAAGGTTCATGAGGTTTCTAGACGACTAGGCCCATGAAGTTTATTCGGATTTGGATTAAAGGTTCAAGAGGTTCCTAGATGACTAGGCTCATGAAGTTCCTTTGGATTTGGATTAAGGTTCATGAGGTACTAGGCTCATGAAGCTCCACTGAATTTGGATTCAAGTTTGATGAAGTTCCTAGAGTACTAGGCTTATGAAGTTCATTTGGACTTGGATTAAAGGTTCATGGAGTTCCTAGAGAACTAGGCTCGTGAAGTTCCTTTGGATTTAAATTTAAGGTTCATGAGTTACTAGGCTCATAAATTTCCATTGAATTTGGATTCAAGTTTCATGAAGTTCCTACATGAGTAGGCTCATGAAGTTCATTTGGATTTGGATTAAAGGTTGATGAGGTTACTAAAGGACTACGCTCATGAAGTTCCTTTGAATATCATTTAAGATTCATGAGGTTCCTAGAGGACTAGACTCAAGAAGTTACTTTGGATTTGGATTAAAGGTTCATGAGTTTCCTAGAGAACTAGGCTCATGAAGTTACATTGAATTTGGATTCAAGTTTCATGAAGTTCCTAGAGGACTAGGCTCATGAAGTTCATTTGGATTT
The DNA here is from genome assembly GCA_033398695.1 of Orobanche coerulescens. Taxonomy (NCBI): domain Eukaryota; kingdom Viridiplantae; phylum Streptophyta; class Magnoliopsida; order Lamiales; family Orobanchaceae; genus Orobanche; species Orobanche coerulescens. The sequence goes on along the minus strand of CM065817.1, from coordinate 101,411,192 downwards.
GGATTAAAGGTTCATGGAGTTCCTTGAGAACTAGTCCCCATGAAGTTCCTTCGGATTTGGGTTAAAGTTCATGAGGTTCCTAGACGACTAGGCTCATGAAGTTCCATTGAATTTAGATTCAAGTTTCATAAAGTTCCAAGAGGAGTAGGCTCATGAAGTTCTTTTAGGTTTGGATTAAAGTCTCATGGCCTTCCTAGAGAACTAGGCCACATGAAGTCCCTTCAATTTGGGTTAAAGGTTCATGAGGTTCCTAGACGACTAGGCTCATGAAGTTTATTCGGATTTGGATTAAAGGTTCAAGAGGTTCCTAAATGACTAGGCTCATGAAGTTCCTTTGGATTTGGATTAAGGTTCATGAGGTACTAGGCTCATGAAGCTCCACTGAATTTGGATTCAAGTTTGATGAAGTTCCTAGAGGACTAGGCTTATGAAGCTCATTTGGATTTGGATTAAAGGTTCATGCAGTTCCTAGAGAACTAGGCTCATGAAGTTCCTTTGGATTTAGATTTAAGGTTCATGAGTTACTAGGCTCATAAATTTCCATTGAATTTGGATTCAAGTTTCATGAAGTTCCTAGAGGACTAGGCTCATGAAGTTCTTTTAGGTTTGGATTAAAGGTTCTTGGCCTTCCTAGAGAACTAGGCCACATGAAGTTCCTTCAATTTGGGTTAAAGGTTCATGAGGTTCCTAGACGACTAGGCTCATGAGTTTATTCGGATTTGGATTAAAGGTTCAAGAGGTTCCTAAATGACTAGGCTCATGCAGTTCCTTTGGATTTGGATTAAGATTAATGAGGTACTAGGCTCATGAAGCTCCACTGAATTAGGATTCAAGTTTCATGAAGTTCCTATATGACTAGGCTTATGATGTTCATTTGGATTTGGATTAAAGGTTCATGGAGTTCCTAGAGAACTAGTCCCCATGAAGTTCCTTCGGATTTGGGTTAACGTTCATGAGGTTCCTATACGACTAGGCTCATGAAGTTCCATTGAATTTAGATTCAGGTTTCATGAAGTTCCTAGAGGAGTAGGCTCATGAAGTTCTTTTAGGTTTGGATTAAAGTTTCATGGCCTTCCTAGAGAACTAGGCCACATGAAGTTCCTTCAATTTGGGTTAAAGGTTTATGAGGTTCCTAGACGACTAGGCTCATGAAGTTTATTCGGATTTGGATTAAAGGTTCAAGAGGTTCCTAGACGACTAGGCTCATGAAGTTCCTTTGGATTTGGATTAAGGTTCATGAGGTACTAGGCTCATGAAGCTCCACTGAATTTGGATTCAAGTTTCATGAAGTTCCTAGAGGACTAGGCTTATGAAGTTCATTTGGATTTGGATTAAAGGTTCATGGAGTTCCTAGAGAACTAGGCTCATGAAGTTCCTTTGGATTTAGATTTAAGGTTCATGAGTTACTAGGCTCATAAATTTCCATTAAATTTGGATTCAAGTTTCATGAAGTTCCTAGAGGTCTAGGCTCATGAAGTTCTTTTAGGTTTGGATTAAAGGTTCATGGCCTTCCTAGAGAACTAGGCCACATGAAGTTCCTTCAATTTGGGTTAAAGGTTCATGAGGTTCCTAGACGACTAGGCTCATGAAGTTTATTCGGATTTGGATTAAAGGTTCAAGAGGTTCCTAAATGACTAGGCTCATGAAGTTCCTTTGGATTTGGATTAAGGTTCATGAGGTACTAGGCTCATGAAGCTCCACTGAATTTGGATTCAAGTTTGATGAAGTTCCTAGAGGACTAGGCTTATGAAGTTCATTTGGATTTGGATTAAAGGTTCATGGAGTTCCTAGAGAACTAGGCTCGTGAAGTTCATTTGGATTTAAATTTAAGGTTCATGAGTTACTAGGCTCATAAATTTCCATTGAATTTGTATTCAAGTTTCATGAAGTTCCTACATGAGTAGGCTCATGAAGGTCATTTGGATTTGGATTAAGGTTCATGAGGTTACTAAAGGACTACGCTCATGAAGTTCCTTTAAATATCATTTAAGATTTATGAGGTTCCTAGAGGACTAGACTCGAGAAGTTACTTTGGATTTGGATTAAAGGTTCATGAGTTTCCTAGAGGACTAGGCTCATGAAGTTACATTGAATTTGGATTCAAGTTTCATGAAGTTCCTAGAGGACTAGGCTCATGAAGTTCATTTGGATTTGGATTAAAGGTTCATGGAGTTCCTAGAGAACTAGTCCCCATGAAGTTCCTTCGGATTTGGGTTAAAGTTCATGAGGTTCCTAGACAACTAGGCTCATGAAGTTCCATTGAATTTAAATTCAAGTTTCATGAAGTTCCTAGAGGAGTAGGCTCATGAAGTTCTTTTAGGATTGGATTAAAGTTTCATGGCCTTCCTAGAGAACTAGGCCACATGAAGTCCCTTCAATTTGGGTTAAAGGTTCATGAGGTTCCTAAACGACTAGGCCCATGAAGTTTATTCGGATTTGGATTAAAGGTTCAAGAGGTTCCGAGACGACTAGGCTCATGAAGTTCCTTTGGATTTGGATTAAGGTTCATGAGGTACTAGGCTCATGAAGCTCCACTGAATTTGGATTCAAGTTTGATGAAGTTCCTAGAGGACTAGGCTTATGAAGTTCATTTGGATTTGGATTAAAGGTTCATGGAGTTCCTAGAGAACTAGGCTCGTGAAGTTCCTTTGGATTTAAATTTAAGGTTCATGAGTTACTAGGCTCATAAATTTCCATTGAATTTGAATTCAAGTTTCATGAAGTTCCTACATGAGTAGGCTCATGAAGTTCATTTGGATTTGGATTAAAGGTTCATGAGGTTACTAAAGGACTACGCTCATGAAGTTCCTTTGAATATCATTTAAGATTCATGAGGTTCCTAGAGGACTAGACTCGAGAAGTTACTTTGGATTTGGATTAAAGGTTCATGAGTTTCCTACAGGACTAGGCTCATGAAGTTACATTGAATTTGGATTCAAGTTTCATGAAGCTCCTAGAGGACTAGGCTCATGAAGTTCATTTGGATTTGGATTAAAGGTTCATGGAGTTCCTAGAGAACTAGTCCCCATGAAGTTCCTTCGGATTTGGGTTAAAGTTCATGAGGTTCCTAGACGACTAGGCTCATGAAGTTCCATTGAATTTAGATTCAAGTTTCATGAAGTTCCTAGAGGAGTAGGCTCATGAAGTTCTTTTAGGTTTGGATTAAAGTTTCATGGCCTTTCTAGAGAACTAGGCCACATGAAGTCTCTTCAATTTGGGTTAAAGGTTCATGAGGTTCCTAGACGACTAGGCCCATGAAGTTTATTCGGATTTGGATTAAAGGTTCAAGATGTTCCTAGACGACTAGGCTCATGAAGTTCCTTTGGATTTGGATTAAGGTTCATGAGGTACTAGGCTCATGAAGCTCCACTGAATTTGGATTCAAGTTTCATGAAGTTCCTAGAGGACTAGGCTTATGAAGTTCATTTGGATTTGGATTAAAGGTTCATGGAGTTCCTAGAGAACTAGGCTCGTGAAGTTCCTTTGGATTTAGATTTAAGGTTCATGAGTTACTAGGCTCATAAATTTCCATTGAATTTGGATTCAAGTTTCATGAAGTTCCTACATGAGTAGGCTCATGAAGTTCATTTGGATTTGGATTAAAGGTTCATGAGATTACTAAAGGACTACGCTCATGAAGTTCCTTTGTATATCATTTAAGATTCATGAGGTTCCTAGATGACTAGACTCGAGAAGTTACTTTGGATTTGGATCAAAGGTTCATGAGTTTCCTAGAGGACTAGGCTCATGAAGTTACATTGAATTTGGATTCAAGTTTCATGAAGTTCCTAGAGGACTAGGCTCATGAAGTTCATTTGGATTTGGATTAAAGGTTCATGGAGTTCCTAGAGAACTAGTCCCCATGAAGTTCCTTCGGATTTGGGTTAAAGTTCATGAGGTTCCTAGACGACTAGGCTCATGAAGGTCCATTGAATTTAGATTCAAGTTTCATGAAGTTCCTAGAGGAGTAGGCTCATGAAGTTCTTTTAGGTTTGGATTAAAGTTTCATGGCCTTCCTAGAGAACTAGGCCACATGAAGTTCCTTCAATTTGGGTTAAAGGTTCATGAGGTTCCTAGACGACTAGGCTCATGAAGTTTATTCGGATTTGGATTAAAGGTTCAAGAGGTTCCTAGACGACTAGGCTCATGAAGTTCCTTTAGATTTGGATTAAGGTTCATGAGGTACTAGGCTCATGAAGCTACACTGAATTTGGATTCAAGTTTCATGAAGTTCCTAGAGGACTAGGCTTATGAAGTTCATTTGGATTTGGATTAAAGGTTCATGGAGTTCCTAGACAACTAGGCTCGTGAAGTTCCTTTGGATTTAGATTTAAGGTTCATGAGTTACTAGGCTCATAAATTTCCATTGAATTTGGATTCAAGTTTCATGAAGTTCCTAGAGGACTAGGCTCCTGAAGTTCCTTTGGATTTGGATTAAGGTTCATGGCCTTCCTAGAGAACTAGGCCTCATGAAGTTCCTTCAATTTGGGTTAAAGGTTCATGAGGTTCCTAGACGACTAGGCTCATGAAATTCCTTTGGATTTGGATTAAGGTTCATGAGGTACTAGGCTCATGAAGCTCCAGTCAATTTGGATTCAAGTTTCATGAAGTTCCTAGAGGACTAGGCTTATGAAGTTCATTTGGATTTGGATTAAAGGTTCATGGAGTTCCTAGAGAACTAGGCTCATGAATTTCCTTTGGATTTAGATTTAAGGTTCATGAGTTACTAGGCTCATAAATTTCCATTGAATTTGGATTCAAGTTTCATGAAGTTCCTAGAGGACTAGGCTCATGAAGTTCTTTTAGATTTGGATTAAAGGTTCATGTAGTTCCTAGAGAACTAGGCTCATGAAGTTCCTTTGGATTTAGATTTAAGGTTCATGAGTTACTAGGCTCATAAATTTCCATTGAATTTGGATTCAAGTTTCATGAAGTTCCTAGAGGACTAGGCTCGTGAAGTTCTTTTAGGTTTGGATTAAAGGTTCATCGCCTTCCTAGAGAACTAGGCCACATGAAGTTCCTTCAATTTGGGTTAAAGTTTCATGAGGTTCCTAGACGACTAGGCTCATGAAGTTTATTCGGATTTGGATTAAAGGTTCAAGAGGTTCCTAAATGACTAGGCTCATGAAGTTCCTTTGGATTTGGATTAAGGTTCATGAGGTACTAGGCTCATGAAGCTCCACTGAATTAGGATTCAAGTTTCATGAAGTTCCTATAGGACTAGGCTTGTGAAGTTCATTTGGATTTGGATTAAAGGTTCATGGAGTTCCCAGAGAACTAGTCCCCATGAAGTTCCTTCGGATTTGGGTTAACGTTCATGAGGTTCCTAGACGACTAGGCTCATGAAGTTCCATTGAATTTAGATTCAAGTTTCATGAAGTTCCTAGAGGAGTAGGCTCATGAAGTTCTTTTAGGTTTGGATTAAAGTTTCATGGCCTTCCTAGAGAACTAGGCCACATGAAGTTCCTTCAATTTGGGTTAAAGGTTCATGAGGTTCCTAGACGACTAGGCTCATGAAGTTCCTTTGGATTTGGATTAAGGTTCATGAGGTACTAGGCTCATGAAGCTCCACTGAATTTGGATTCAAGTTTCATGAAGTTCCTAGAGGACTAGGCTAATGAAGTTCATTTGGATTTGGATTAAAGGTTCATGGAGTTCCTAGAGAACTAGGCTCATGAAGTTCCTTTGGATTTAGATTTAAGGTTCATGAGTTACTAGGCTCATAAATTTCCATTGAATTTGGATTCAAGTTTCATGAAGTTCCTAGAGGACTAGGCTCGTGAAGTTCTTTTAGGTTTGGATTAAAGGTTCATGGCCTTCCTAGAGAACTAGGCCACATGAAGTTCCTTCAATTTGGGTTAAAGGTTCATGAGGTTCCTAGACGACTAGGCTCATGAAGTTTATTCGGATTTGGATTAAAGGTTCAAGAGGTTCCTAAATGACTAGGCTCATGAAGTTCCTTTGGATTTGGATTAAGGTTCATGAGGTACTAGGCTCATGAAGCTCCACTGAATTAGGATTCAAGTTTCATGAAGTTCCTATAGGACTAGGCTTGTGAAGTTCATTTGGATTTGGATTAAAGGTTCATGGAGTTCCTAGAGAACTAGTCCCCATGAAGTTCCTTCGGATTTGGGTTAACGTTCATGAGGTTCCTAGACGACTAGGCTCATGAAGTTCCATTGAATTTAGATTCATGTTTCATGAAGTTCCTAGAGGAGTAGGCTCATGAAGTTCTTTTAGGTTTGGATTAAAGTTTCATGGCCTTCCTAGAGAACTAGGCCACATGAAGTTCCTTCAATTTGGGTTAAAGGTTCATGAGGTTCCTAGACGACTAGGCTCATGAAGTTTATTCGGATTTGGATTAAAGGTTCAAGAGGTTCCTAGACGACTAGGCTCATGAAGTTCCTTTGGATTTGGATTAAGGTTCATGAGGTACTAGGCTCATGAAGCTCCACTGAATTTGGATTCAAGTTTCATGAAGTTCCTAGAGGACTAGACTTATGAAGTGTTAGGAATACTTGTTAGATTTTGATGATGTCATTAATTTAAAATCAAATGTTTATTAATTGGCAAAATGTAAGGAAGAACCAAATGAGTATCTTCCATAGGCCAAAATATGTTAAGTATAACTTGGCAAAATGTAAAGAACCAAATGAGTGTCTTCTGTAGGCCAAAGTTAGTTAGGCTGAAAATCGGCTAAGTACTAAAGTACAGCCTAGTCCATCAGAGAAGTACAGCCGACTCCAGTCAGAGTAGCTCTGGTCAACTAAAATTTATTAGAGAAGTTTGACTGCATCACTGAGGTACCTCGGGAAGTCACCCGACTGCACAAGTCACAAACAAGGAATGTACCGAGAGGACCTACCTGCAGAGATGTGAGCTGCACATCAGCCTACTCAACTACAGCCTAGTACTCCAAGTCCACGTCAGCATGCTTTGAAAAGTCAAATATTACGGAAAGCTCACATGTAACGTGAAGAGACAAATTGGAGTGATTCCCGCAAGAGATATGATTTAATTAAATCATCCTGACCCACCGTGAAGACTTTTTATCCTTTTATATTCAAAAGATTCGGCGCTCACATGCAGAAGTCCTCACAACGGTCGGAAGATAAAATTAAATAATGGGAATCCAGCCTTGCAACGTTCAGAAAAGATTAAACAATGAAGTCTCCCTCCAACGGACGGATTTGTTTAAAGATTTGCAATGGCTACAAGGAAGAAGCTCAGAAGATCTGACCTATATATATATCCAGAGATTTGAATCTGAGCAACCCACCGGTGCGAACATATACTCTAGAGATCAAAGCAAACAAAGCAATCTCAAGCAATCAAATAGCATCGTGAAAAGAGCAGATCTAGAAGTTCATTCTTAAAGAAGCTCTTAAGTTGGAGAAGACAAACACTCTTGTCTATAAATCTTGAGTACGGGGTACTTCACTGGTTGAAGTAAGAGACTGTAAGGGCATCCGAGGATCGAGGATCAAGAGGTGCAAGGCAGTCAAGTGTGTATACAACGGCACGGAATTCCACTGGTTGGAAGCTGTTGTAGTGTGTTGTGAATCACTGTAATATTTATCATTTGGTTGAAAATTATAGTGAATTCATCTCCAATCGGTTTGGAGAAAAGTGGATTAGTAGAGGATTACCCCACCTCTCGAGACCACTATAACCGCTGTGTCATTTTTGTTTCTTGCATCATACTCTAACTGCTGCATACATTGTTAAGTGTTTCATTAAGTTAATTTATATTCGTCATCAGCTGACTTCCGCACATATCCAAGAACAAACGACTCCAAGTCATTTGTTTGACCATCAGCTGAAGAAACTCACTCCGAGAAAAAGAGTTCAAGAGTTTCAACAAGTCTATTCACCCCCCCCCTCTAGACTTGTTCCTGGACGACTTGTGACCTACAAGTGGTATCGGAGCGGTTGGTTCATTTTTTTTCCACGAACTAGATCTATACTAGATATATATCTTATCTCTCACTTTATAATGGAACACATGCACTCTAGACTACCTGTCTTTTCAGTTGACGAGTATGATCTCTGGAAGATAAGAATGCAGGCACACTTATCTTCAATCCATGACGACATGTGGTGCATCATTGAAGACGGTCCATTCATTTTCGAGAAGGACAACACAACCGAGGAGATCGCAGCTGGGAGGCCCGAAAAGATCCCTAAGAAGAGAACGGAGCTGACCCCCGAAGAGAGAAAACTGGCCAATCTTGACAACAGGGCCAGAGATGTGCTATACCAAACTCTTGACAAATCCACAATGGTCAAGATCAAAAATTGTAAGAATGCCAAAGAGATTTGGGACACATTAGCTCTAATGTGTGAAGGAACGGAGCTGATCAAGGAAAACAAGTTGTCAATAGCTATCCAAAAGTTTGACAACTTTAAAATGAAGAATGGAGAATCTATAGACCAAGTGGACACAAGGTTCACTGAAATTATCAATGAAATCAACTCCCTGGGCAAAACCTATGGCAACAGGGAAATGGCACTAAAGGTCCTCAGATCTCTAAATCCCGAATGGAGCATGAAGGCTGTAGCTATGAGAGAGTCCAAAGACCTGAATAAGATAAAAATTCAGAGTCTGTTCTCGATCTAAAGGCTTATGAGTTCGAGCTTCCAAGCTCATCCTCAATCGAGCTGCAGAGAAGGGAATCGCATTTGCAATGAGTCCCCGCTAAGAGCCTATTCGATGTGAAACCTCCAAATCCACAAGAATTTGAGGAAGAAATGGCTTTCATAATGCAAAGGTTCGAGAATTTCGTAAAGAACTACTCCAAGTATAAGAAAAACTACAAGGAGAATCCTAGAAGGAACCGAGAAGGTGGAAGCTGGAAAGTTGAATGCTACAAGCTGTCACAAAATAGGACACATCCAAATGGATTGTCCAGAGCTCAAGAAGGACGAAACCAAGAAGGAGGTGGGCGAAAGGAAGACAAGAAAAGCTCTCATCGGAGAAGACCAGAGCATGTCGAATCAAGCGGCGGTTTCTTTTCGATGAAGACGAGGAGTATGATTGCACGATGGCTAACTTAGCTGATGAAGATGTAACTTCTAAACCTACCGGTTCAAATAATAGCTCAGCCATGTCACTAGATATGGATTTACATGAATCGGTAAATCGATTATTCAAAGATTTTGAAACACTTAAATCGCACACCAAGTCAGACAAGAGAGAAGACTCACTGCAAGATGAGAATAGCGGTGAAAAATGATTTCAAAACTCACCTAGATTTAAATAAGGTTGAGACAACTACTGACTTTAAAAACTGTGCAAGTGTCAATACTGGCCGAGATAGACCGGCTAAATATTTTACTTAAAGAAAAGTCACCGCACTTGCTCATGCCAAAGCCGAGTTTACTAAGCCTGCACGTATAAATAAAACTCAGCGCAGAAATAACCTCCCGAAGGCGTCTTCAACTCGGCGAATTGTGTACCTATAAAAGGTCATTATATACCAAATCAGGCCTTGGATATGATTCTCACACTCCCTCTAGTTCGAAACCAAGTTTATCAAGGGAGAAACAATAGTCTCGATCACGAGCCTGTATAAACCGATATTCAAAAATGTGCAATGGCAGTCAAACGTCTCAGCCGATCGAGTTACACTGCATACCACCTAGACAGCGACTAGGCGATGGCCTGCAAAAGCAAAGAAACTGCATAACATGCCCACTATTACCAACAACTCCCCAAAAATAGATTTCATAATGGGAGGGGCGATGGAAACCTCAAGGTTATCCAAATTACCAAAATGAACAAGTGTGGAGACCACAAAGATTTAATAAATGGTCTCGGCTAGAAATGGCCCACACTATTTTGAGGAATATCCGTATACAATCCAACCAGAGATTTAGACCTCGACCACGGGCACCTTATAAGGGTTATAATAATAATAACAATTTCCATAATCCAAGGAGAAATCAATTCTCCAGAAACCAACTAACCCCAAAGGACCCACACAAATTTGGGTACCTAAATCTCTCGCTTGTTTAATTGCGTAAAAGATGGAAGGACTACAACCACATCTCCTCAAGCTCAAATTTTGGAGGAGAAGAATGGTTTGTAGACTGGATGCTCGAGGCATATGGCCGGAACAAGAAGATGCTGACCAAATATATCAAAGAAAGAGGTCCCGATGTAACCTTTGGAGATAGCTCTAGAGGACAGACAAAAGGCTTTGGAGAGCTGCACCGAGGAAACATTGTAATATCCAAAGTTCATTATGTCAAAGGGCTCAAGTACAACCTCCTGAGCATCGGCCGGTTACGTGACGAGAAGAATCTAGTAGTCTTCACCATTTTGAAGTGTATGGTGATAGACATCTTATCTGTAGAAATAAAGCTACAAGGTTTCCGAAGAAGAGATGTATACATGATTGATTGGAACACAGGAACACCTAACTCCTGCTTTCTATCCAAGACAGTAGCTGAGAATGGATGGCTGTGGCACAAAAGACTATGTCACCTGAACTTCAAAGCCATCAACAAGATTAGCTCTCAAGTCGGGTCGAGGACTTCCAAATGAAGTATTCAAAAAGGAAGCACTCGTGATGCATGTCGAAGGGAAAGCAGACTAAGGCATCATTCAAGCCTGCTCGGCTACAACGCTCACAACAAGGATCTTAGATCTACTCCACATGGATCTATTTGGTCCTATCAAACCAAGGACTTTGAGCGGAGAAAGCATGCTCTTGTGATTGTAGATGATTATTCAAGGTACACTTGGATCATTTTTCTATTCAAGAAAAGTGAAACCACGACCAAGTTACTCGAGCTGCGAGAAGGATCCAATGAGAAATCCCTCTCTATAATCAAGATCAGATCGAGATAGAGGAGGAGAGTTTCTCAACAAGGCGATAATCGATTTCGCCGATCGAATGGGATCCAAAGATGAGCTCTGCGGCCAGGACGCCACAGAATGGTGTTGCCGAAAGAAGGAACAGAACTCAAGGAAGCGGCAAGGTCCATGATTGCGAAGCGGACCTACCAAGAGGTTCTCAGGCTGAAGCCATTAACACACTGCCACACCCGTAACAGAGTATGATAGTAGGGATACATGGCAAAACTCCCTATGAGGTTTGGAATAATAGAACTCCTACCGTTGCTTACTTTCATGTTTTTGGTTGTAAGTGTTTCATCCACAACAACGGTTAAACACATAAATGCCTTTGATGCTAAAGCGATGATGGTCTATTTATGGGATATTCCCAAAGAAGCAAGGCATATAGAGTTTTTAACAAAAGAACCTTAGTTGTGGAAGAAACACCCCATGTTTTTGATGAATCTCTTGTTGAGTACAGAAACAACTTGAGCAAATTGAGAACAAGCTCAAGTCGGCAACCCTTGAAGAAGTCATTATTCATGACACTGGAATGGTGGACTCACTGCCAGATCGGCTGATGACCCAACTGCGGTGATGAAGACCAATGCAGATCGACGGGATCACCAAACCTATCCGATCCGATTCTTTGAAAGACCAATGGAGCCGACAAAGACTCATCTGCGATTCGAGAACCAAGTCGAGATGACAAGGCGGTAGCCGATCCGATGCAGACGAGAATCCAGTGATGCGAATAACCACGAGAGCAATCCATCGTGGGGAACAAACCCGAAGAGGACGAGATCCCCAAATGGCTTAAGGATCATCCAATTGAGAAATCATCGGAAAGGCGGCAGTGGAGTCAAGACAAGACAATCAACTCTACCGGCGGGAATGGCGATGTTCTCATGTTTCATGTCACAAATTGAACCCAGGCAGAGAACAAGCCTTGGAAGATTATTCATGGATTAATGCCATGCAAGAGGAATTGGAGCAGATGGAAAGAAACAAAGTTTGGGAACTAACAAACAGACCTGATCACAAGAAAGTTATTGGCACCAAATGGGTGTATAAAAACAAGAGTGATGAAGACGGAGCTGTTGTTAGGAATAAAGCCAGACTCGTAGAAAAAGGTTATGCACAGTGTGAGGGAATAGATTTTGATGAAACTTATGCACCTGTTGCAAGATTAGAAGCCATCGACTATTCCTCGCATATGCCGCATTCAAGGACTTTGAAGTCTACCAGATGGATGTGAAAAGTGCGTTTCTGAATGGAATCCTAGAAGAAGAAGTCTATGTAGAGCAACCCCCAGGTTTTGTCAAAGGAGACAAAGTCTATAAGCTGTTGAAGGCTCTGTATGGACTCAAGCAAGCACCAAGAGCGTGGTATGAAACACTGTCTGTGTTTCTTGAGAAAAATGGATTTTGCAAGGGAAAAGTGGACAAGACCCTATTCAGAGTGGAACACGAAGGCCACATTTAATAGTTGATTTATGTGGATGACATCATATTCGGGTCAACCAATCACGAACTATGCGAGAAATTCTCCAACCTCATGCAAGGAGAATTCGAGATGAGTATGATGGGAAAGCTTAACTTCTTTCTCGGATTACAAGTTAGCGAGATGGAAAAAGGAATTTTCATCAACCAAGCAAAGTATACTAGAGATCTTATCAAGAGATATGGAATGGAATCGCCAAGCCCGCAAGAATTCCAATGAGCACAAGCACTCACGGATGCGAGGCAGGCGGGCATATCGGTGGACTCAACCCACTACAGAGGACTCATCGGATCTCTTCGTACCTAGCGCAAGCGAGCCGGACATATCATATGCGGTTGGAGTGTGCAAGATTCCAGTCAAGCCGAAGCAATCACACCTAGATGCGGCAAGAGAATAATTAAGTACCTAAAGTCTACAATTAATGTTGGGTGTGGTACCCCAAGAATGACAACTTGGTGTCGGGATACTCGAGATCGGATTTCGCCGGATGCAAAATCAATAGGAAGAGCACTAGTGGAACGTGTCAATTCCCGGGAACCAGGTGATATCCTGGTTTAGCAAGAAGCGAGTTTCTAACTCTATCTCCACTACGAGTCGAATACCTAGTGCAGTAGTATTGTGCCGATTCTATGGATCGGACAACGGTTAAGGGACTATAATATTATTGCCAATGAAGTTCCAATATGGTGTGACAACAATAGTGCTATTGCAATAACCAACAATCCGGTTTTGCACTCAAGGGCGAAGCACATTGACGTTAAGCACCATTTCATTCGAGACCATGTGCTTAACAAAGGGTTAGAGTTGAAAGAGTCGGCCTGAGACTACCAAATAGCCGACATCTTCACCAAACCATTGCCGAAAAAGATTCCTAGAGCTTAGCAGAGACCTTGGATTACTAGATTGGGAATCTAGTTACGAAGCAAGTTGAAGGAAGGACGGACCCTCGATTGACTAAGGCGATGCGGGCGAGAAGACGAAGGCGAATAAGCAACTTAGGCATGAGAATACCGGGCGAGAAGTCAACTAACACATTGCGAGTGGTCAACGATCAGCGAAATCGGACGACTAAGTTCTCTAAACCGATCTCTAATTTTTAATTAATATCTCACATTTATAAATATTATTTTGGCTAAAATGGCATTTAAAATATACATCTTTATAAGCCAAGTGGCAATTTTAAATACACGCGTCACACGCCTATTTAATTAACCTCTACGGTGGCAATCGAATCAACCGTCAAATTTTAAATGGGGCCACCGATTCAAATTTGAAATTCAAAAGAATATCAAAAGGCGTACCACCGTTTAAATTTATAATAAACTAATCCAAACGTCTTTTCATCTTCTTTATAAGGAAGAAAACCTTTCACTTTACCCTTTACGCCTACGGGAACCTAGAATTTACTGAGCAAAATATACACTAAAAATCGAAAAAAATCCTTTTGCGAAATGGCATCTTTTGAAGGCGTAAACTTGAAGGCGGTGAAGGATCAAGTCATCTTCTCCATGGTCGTCGATTTTGAAGGTTTATTGGAAGCAAATCTAGATGACTTGATATGCTCAATCGATCCGGCGATGAAGCTGACGGAATCTACCCGTTCTCGACATCAACCCGCAACATTTGTTCAAGGAAGATGTCGTCAATTTTATCGTAATGCCTCTCTCGATTCAGCAGGATTAACGGCTCGGTCGGCGGAACCCTATCACCATAGATCGAGAGAAGATCCGTTCCGTATTCGGGATGAAACATCGCGGCTTGGCGGTAGAAGCTCTTAAACAATCACCACTTGAAACACGGAAGGCGATCAAAATCGAAAACATCCCGAGAGAAATTGAAGTTTCTGACAAAGAGCAATGAGTTGAAAAGTATATATCGAGTACCCTAGGACAACACAAACAAGTTAGAGATGGGGATGGCGGTGACTATGACCAACTGTCATCATCCAAATTCATGGTGTTGGGTGCGTTGATCCAAGAAGAAGAAGTTGATTGGGCGGACTATATTTTCAGACAACTTGTTCGCGAGGTGAACAAAGTCGAATGGCTTGAAGGTGAGAAGAAATTCAAAACTAAGTTGGCGTTCGGAACGCATCTTAGTTGGCTTTTGGAGAAAATCGGAGTGGCCAAGGGAAACATTGACCCTTTCCACCCGAACAAGAGGCTAGGTCACATGGACCATGACAAGAAAAAAGTTGGAGTCACTGGGAGAGCAGCCCAGTTGTTGAAGGATTTGCCAGACTCAAGCTATTGCCCAAGATACGATTTATCAGACTCGGACCAACCTGCAGCTGAGATCGGAACTGATGAGTCCGGGAATGAGTCTGACAATACACCAATCGCCATCCGATTCAAGAGACGGGGACCAGCCCCAGCAGGACCCTCTAACCTGCAGTCATCACCTGAACCCTCACCAAAGAGGCCAAGGAAGCTGCAGTTCAGCGAGGGAGAGCAGCCTGAGCACCATACCAGCCCATCAGTCCAGTCACCAATCCATCCAGACTTGCCTGCACCAGATACTGAAACTCGGATTGTACCCGTTATTACACCTCCTGTGTACATAACCGAAGAAGAGGAAGCAGGTCTTGTTATCTCTATTCCTGAAGGAGATTACACTTTCAATCTTTTACAGAATAATACTTTTAATCTCTCTATTGAGCAACTTCAGCGTGTCAAACCGCAAGCAGAAAAACACTCCTTTGTAAATATTTTTAAAGAGTGGAAAACTCTCAAAACCATGTCTTTTACAAATTTTCAAATATTTATTGAAACTAGTGGTTGGGAATGTCCCAAAGCCACTGAGGATGTTCTGACTAATTTTTGCAAAGAGTCAGATTTAGCTTTACTTCTCCAGGATAACTGGTTCATGTCACATTTTGAGACAAACATGGACCAATTTATCCACTCTATAATGCTCAGTATTTTTAATGGCACTTTTGGAGAAGAGGAGGAAGAGGAAGTAGAGAAGGAGATTAGGATTGAAGAAGTTGATGGTGAGAATGAAATTAGCAATTTGGAGGCTGAAGAAGAAGAAGAAGAGAAAGAATCTGAAGAAAATATACCAGTTGAAAAACAAACAGAGGAGATTGAGAAAACAGAAGAAGTGATGGATGAAGGAGATGAAGAAGAAGGAGAAGAAGTAGAGCAGGAAAAAGATGAAGAAGATAAGGAGGATGAGGATGATGAAGGAGACGAGAAGGAAAAAGATGATGATAAAAATGATGATAATGATGATGGAGGTGAAGGAGGAGCAGAAAAAGAAAACGAAAAAAGATGAGGAAAAAGAGAAAGAAAAATCTGGAGAAGAAGAGAAATCTGGAGAAGCAGAGAAAGAAAAATCTGGAGAAGAAGAAGGAAAAGAAGGAGAGAGAGAAGGAGCCAAAGAGCGAGCGAGCGAGCGAGGCAACTCATGAAGTCTGCAGATAGGATTGTTGTACACCGGTACACGGCTAGACGCAGGCCGGCAGAGGACTCAGTCGGGGACCGGAGAAAACCCAATCGGCCTACCACTGCGGCCGGGCACTGCGATCTAGTGGTTCTCTTGCGAAGGTTCAGAGAGCACTCCCCATCAGCTCGATTATCACCTACCATGACTGAGCCGATCAAGCAAATTGTCGAGACACTATTGGGGAGCTGCTCTCAACTCAGTCACTCGACCTTCAAACCATAAATGCCAAGATTGACACCCTACTTCAGCGAGAAATCCCTCGGCCTCCTCCTCCTACAAACAACGAATGCCTTTTGGCATGTCTGATTGGATGAGCCGCATGGAACAGCGATTGACAACCCTTATTGATCTTGGCAAAAAGGGGGAAGTGAGGATTCGGGGAAGAAAGAGAAATCGAAGCAAGAAGAAGCGGGATGTCCCTCAGTTGAAGGACCCTCCGGCTGAAAAGAAAGGAAGGCAAGACCCGAGAAGACCAGTCATGCGGCTGTAGGAAAAAGAAGAAGGACCAGAGGCGACTTTGAACCTACTCTTGAATGGGAAGGGATGGAGCTATGGTATGTTGAGGATTTCATCCCATTTGAAGCTCTTGAAATGTGGGGAGCTGCTAAGAAGAGGTTCATCAAAGACTATTATGTGCAGGAACTACTTCAAGATGACAAACTCTCCCCACAGAAATCTTCATAAACTTCATGGAAGAAGTTCATCCGAATCTTTGGGGTCATTACGAAGAAGCACGCTAAGGAGCAAAATGCCTTTCCTATGATTCCCTTATTCGTAGTCAAGAAGCACCAATCCGCATGGATGGTGAACTTGATGAGTTACAACTTCAAAAGGAAATCAAGCTAGTGTGCCTTGAGAAGCATTCAAATCTCGGCGGGAGCGGGATTTGCGGCACTCGTGGTGAAAAGAAAATATGGCCTTGCTCCGGTCAAGGTAAGACCCATCGGAGCCAAACCATTCAAGCACAAGCGGCTATTCGAAGAGGCGAGGAAGAGGCGGATGACTTTAATTATTTTTCTTACTTGTAATTTTATTTTACGTACTTAAAACATTCTTGCAAAATTTCAATGATAAGTCGGAAAATTTTATGAACAATGCATTGAATGACAATTTTCGATTGTCTCAATATTAGACTGAATTCAGGTTTTGTCTCGCACCTAAGTGCAGACTTGGTTATTTGATTTCTTACTTAGTTTTGCCATCATCAAAATAGGGGGAATTTGTTAGGAATACTTGTTAGATTTTGATGATGCCATTAATTTAAAATCAAATGTTTATTAATTGGCAAAATGTAAGGAAGAACCAAATGAGTATCTTCCATAGGCCAAAATATGTTAAGTATAACTTGGCAAAATGTAAAGAAGAACCAAATGAGTGTCTTCTGTAGGCCAAAGTTAGTTAGGTGAAAATCGGCTAAGTACTAAAGTACAACCTAGTCCATCGAGAAATGCAGCCGACTCAGTCGAGTAGCTCTGGTCAACTAAAATTTATCGAGAGAAGTTTGACCAGGCTGCGGTAGTACCTCGGGAAGTCACTCCCGGACAAGTCACAAACAGTGAACAGCCGAGAGGACCTACCTGCAGAGATGTGAGCTGCACATCAGCCTACTCAACTACAGCCTAGTACTCCAAGTCCACGTCACCATGCTTTGAAAAGTCAAATATTACGGAAAGCTCACATGCAACGTGAAGAGACAAATTGGAGTGATTCCCGCAAGAGATATGATTTAATTAAATCATCCTGACCCACCGTGAAGACTTTTTATCCTTTTATATTCAAAAGATTCGGCGCTCACATGCAGAAGTCCTCACAACGGTCGGAAGATAAAATTAAATAATGGGAATCCAGCCTTGCAACGTTCAGAAAAGATTAAACAATGAAGTCTCCCTCCAACGGACGGATTTGTTCAAAGATTTGCAACGGCTACAAGGAAGAAGCTCAGAAGATCTGACCTATATATATCCAGAGATTTGAATCTGAGCAACCCACCGGTGCGATCATATACTCTAGCGATCAAAGCAAACAAAGCAATCTCAAGCAATCAAATAGCATCGTGAAAAGAGCAGATCTAGAAGTTCATTCTTAAAGAAGCTCTTAAGTTGGAGAAGACAAACACTCTTGTCTATAAATCTTGAGTACGGGGTACTTCACTGGTTGAAGTAAGAGACTGTAAGGGCATCCAAGGGTCGAGGATCAAGAGGTGCAAGGCAGTCAAGTGTGTATACAACGGCACGGAATTCCACTGGTTGGAAGCTGTTGTAGTGTGTTGTGAATCACTGTAATATTTATCACTGGTTGAAAATTATAGTGAATTCATCTCCAACTGGTTTGGAGAAAAGTGGATTAGTAGAGAATTACCCCACCTCTGAGACCACTATAACTGCCTGTGTCATTTACTGTTTTACTGCATCATACTCTAACTGCTGCATACATTGTTAAGTGTTTCATTAAGTTAATTTATATTCGTCATCAGCTGACTTCCGCACATATCCAAGAACAAACGACTCCAAGTCATTTGTTTGACCATCAGCTGAAGAAACTCACTCCGAGAAAAAGAGTTCAAGAGTTTCAACAAGTCTATTCACCCCCCCCTCTAGACTTGTTCCTGGACGACTTGTGACCTACATGAAGTTCATTTGGATTTGGATTAAAGGTTCATGGAGTTCCTA